>JAMKCH010009090.1:0-59437 GCA_023653785.1 Ophioderma brevispina
AAGTACAGGTAATAAAAATTGGAAAAAAATGCAAAAAAAAGCTATTAAAGAATAAAATTCTTGGAAATTATGGTCTTCCTTAAGGGGCCCATTTTACCACATGGTTATTTTACATATTAAAAGTGGAAACTAAATAAAAAAAAGTATATTGCAGTAAATGATTTGGTCCATGTGGTGAGAATTTTTATCACGAATGAAGTAAAACTTCACTCCGGATGTAAGCACAGATTGACGTCAGTGTTAACAACACAGTCACAGACCTGATATTTGGCAAATTGGTTCTAAGTATTGTTTCCAATTTCATCAAGTCTCATGCCCAAATTCAATGATTATTTAATTGATTTGGTGTACAGTGAAGGTGGGGATTTTGGTATTACATGTTGACACACACACTATACATCAATATTGTAATATCAACACGTACAACAAAAGCATTTTGTGTTTTGCGCAGTGACATACAGTGCGCCACTTTAATAAGATACGAAAAAGTAACAAACAAGTTGTGTTTCATGCTGGCGTATGTTTACCACTCTCACAGAAAATGTTTCTTGAAAACTATAAAGTTTTGGATTTTACATAGCGGTGTATAATCACGTACAACTTAAGAGCCATATTTTTATAATTTTTAAGGTGTTAATTTCACCTAAAATATGTCAAGATATAATGTGAATGTTTAACTACAAGTTATATGCAATTACTTTGAAATCAGAAACAAATGTAATTTTAGATTAGTAGTATTTAAACCCATTTTGTCGGAAACTTATTTTCCCGATTTTCGCACAATATGCATAATATGCCACTATGTAATGCTACCGACGAAATGCCGCCGACGAATTTATCATAAATGTCCTTAAAGCAATAATAACACATTTTTGAAGAGTTCCCTCAATCTTTAAACAGAGATTTTTGCAAAGTGCGCAATGGCTTGTAAGCTCTTATCTGTGAATGGCAAACCTGGAAATGCTCTGTGGCGCAAAAAGGGGTTTTGTTATCAAAAAAGTTATATTGGGCATTCCCGATAATAATTTAATGGCCACTAGAAGCATCCTTCCAATATGAAATAGCTGGGTACGTGTCTACTCTCATTCATTAGCAGTTCCGTCGGTCCACACAAGTCAAGTTAGTGGTCACTTTCGTGAGATGGTGCCCTTTTATAATGAACTTAACATAAATGTGGTGTTTCCAGCACTGCCTTTAAATTACAATTGGGGATCCCGATTCTAATAACAAAATTCTTTCATGACCAATACGCGATTTTGAGCATTACTATTCACATGTATATTTTACAAGACAATTACCAACTTAACTGTAAATAAATCTTAAAATTTTGAAACTTGGCACGCACGCATGCACACACACACACACACACACACAATTGTTGCCCCCAGCAAAATTGTGTTTGCATTTAGCTAAGGGTTCTATGTATATACAGGGTGTCCAAAAAAAAGTGGTGCAAGCAGAAAAACTGTATCTGAACAAATTCTTACATTATCTAACAATAATAACTTTTAAGCCGACAGCCTGACAATACTCATTCTAAAAGGGTTACCTGTTGAAATAGTCAATGTCGGGGTAGTGCATCTAAATTGAACAGATTTTAAGAAAGCAATGGATGTTTATGAAATTCACGTCAAATGTTAAAATAGCAAAATTAATAAATACAGGTGTGATCCTTATCTTAGTTCAAAGAAATGAATGGCACATTCTTCCAATTATGTTATTTATAAAACATTCACAAAGATGAGAAACGTCAAGAAAAATGTACTGGTATCTGTTGTGGCATTACACATTTGGGTCTGGTTAAAAGATGGCAGGCAAACAAACAAGCCATGCCGAGCAAAGGACTTTCATGTCACTCTTAAAGCTAATTTTATTTTCTTGTAAAGAGATATGTTACTATGATATTCACACACATGTGACAATTAGTTTACAAGTTTATATGTTCATCAAAATGCTATTTATCACGAAAACTGCACAGGTAGAGATAACAAAATAGGCATAAGTTGTGCTGATCATAATTATTTAGAATGCGACTGTAGGCTTAATCATTGCGTGTTTATTGCCTATTTGCTATTTAATAAGTCTAAAAAATGAATATTGTGTGCATTTGTTGTTCCTCAGTTGTTAATATTTAATGGTATGTCATGAATACAGCAGTACACTAACTTTGTTGGAAATCAATCATCCATTCATCCGATAGCAGAACGGACTTAATGATGTTAACTGTGTAAATCCCATTGGAATGGTTGAAAAACAGATGGCCTTCAATAATCTGTCGTATCTCTGGCATGCGTTGATGGATTGACATGAGATTTGCACAATTTATACACAAGAGTATAACCAATATCCTCCATGAAAACGAAATTCAGAGCTTCGGCAGTTTTTGAGAAATTGGAGTTTTTCTGCTTGCACCACTTTTTTTGGGACACCCTGTATATCACTTGTGACATTGCATATATTTCATAAGCTTATTTGCATGATTCATTTATGCAAAAAAAGAAAATAAACTCCTCAAAAAAAGTTTGGAAATTTTTTTCAGACATGTATTTCTCATTTAATTGAAAATTGTATTACACTCTTTTGCATACCAGTGCAAAGCTCAGGTATTCCTCTGTACAATGACACCAAAATGGTTGAGTGACACTTATTTGAATACTGGTAGGTCTGAAAAAGAAAGTGCCAGATTTCAGTACCTCAGTTTAAGAGTTACACAGGGTTACACGGCTTAAGAGGATTAGGTTTGCTTTAAACGCCGGTCTTTGAATAGGAAAATGTCAAAGAGTAGTCATTCAGTATCTCATCATGCCACAAGTATCAGATGTACAGAAGGCTCGTGCCATGGGGAAAACTGAAGCTGGCATATCCCAGAATCAAGTTGTAGCCAATGTTGGGGTAAGCCAGTGCTGTATCAAAATGGAAAACAAAATTCCGTGCAAACTGGTAATGGGAAGGTGAGACGCAGAAGTGGTTGTCCCCGGGCGACAACACCCCCAGAAAGACAGGTTTATTACTGTCTGCTCTTCGGAATTGGAGATTGTCTTCCAGAAATTTACAGGCACGGTTTGTGGGACAGTATTGACACAAGTCCAATCTGAGAGCATGGTAACTTGCTAAGAAGCCAGGAATGACAGCCCTTCACCGTCAGGCCCGGTTAAGGTGGTGTCGGCAACACCGGTAGTGGAATTTAAACATGGTGACAGAAATTCATGTTTTCAGATGAATAGGCCTACAGATTTTGTCTTCGGAAGTTGGATGGTAGAGTTAAAGTTTGGAGGAGACGTGGTGAAGTTTTCCTGTCTGTTGCTTTGGAAGAGCGACAGCTTTTGGTGGAGGCAGCCCTGATAACTGGGAAGACAAGACTTGTTGTTATTGAAGGCAACAATGCTGTCGTTTTCGGGGACAATATTCTAAGGCCGTTGCCATCTCTTATGTCCTCAATCTGGGACGATATGCAGTACTCCGAGATGATAATGCCCATCCGTATCGTGCTAGGATGGTCAATGAGTAACTTTCCAAACTTTTTTGGAGGAGTTTACTTTGTAAGGATAGCAGATGGTATGAGGATGGAACCCCAAACATATGTGAACTTAAAGCAAGGGCTTCCATGCACATGTTTATGTATATGGCGATATTGTATATTTTTTGTGTCAATTTGCATAATTTATGCAAAAACAGAAAATACATTATCATTATGTTTATACTCCAACTTCATTTTGACTTCACAAATGTTGCAGGTAATCACGAAAGCAGGCGAGACTTGTGGTTCAAGGACCACCTTGTTGTAGTATTGTTAAGAGAAAGGCGTGTTCTAATAACTTCTGTGGTCTTCCATGGGTTGCATCAAGTATTTGTTGAAGCGGTTGTGGATGGCGCAATGCTGAGGCTGTGATCCACATGGCCGCGTTTCTGTCTGTAGGATTTCCTAACCTTTAAAAATGCAAACAATTAGATGGTAGATAAAGAAAGAGCGATATGAATGGATATAAATGTTGCTGGAGATAGATATTTATGGGTAGATTATAGATACTATAAACATTTCCTAGCCCATTACTGATCAATTGATTATAATATTATTGATTACTAAATATATACCTCGTCATCCATAAGACACTGTGTGATGAAAATAAACACTCCCTGAAATGCAAAGGGAAAATATATATTTTGAAATCTAATATGGTGAGTATGTTTATGCTAATTACATAATTTTATTAATCGATATAAAATCCCTTGAAATGGTAAAAAATGTGCCATTTCATGTCATTAATCTTTTGCTACGAATCCAATCAATCAAATGAAATGAATTTTCTTTCGAGTCGATCAACGATCACAACAATATCAAAAGGAAACCAGGTTTGAATGAGAAGATGGACAAGAGGCCTGAAACAAACACCGCTGATACTAAATCAAAAGCATTTTACAGCTGAAAGATGCAAACATGTTACATTAATTCTAAACACAGACCTAAAAAAAATATATTGTGCAAAAAATAAAACTAAGCATGTTGGTTTGAATTTTGGCATAAACAAGCTCTTAACCTATTCACATTACTCTTTTAAACTCGTGTACACAGAACAAAATTCATAGGAGTATAGTAAGCATTGGTAGATGTATGGTCCCAGTCAACCGAATTGACTTCTACTGGGATCAGCAGTTGCATAGCAATAGGAAGATAGAAGTGTTTGCCCAACAATTTTTTCAGAGTTCCTATTTAGACCAATCGTTTGGTATTCTGTTTTTGCAATATATATATGAATGTTAGCCCCAGTCGACCTCTAATAAAACTAAAATAATTAAATGTTTACCTGTAACGGATTGAAAATGTTGAATAGATAAGAAAACACGATGTGAGAAATGTCAAATTGTAGAAACAAGCCAAAAGATCCACGTCAGACCAAGAAGTGGTGTCAATATAAATAAGGCTCGCATAGAAGCTCTACATAAAATTAAGTGTCACAAAGTACAGCGTTAATATATATGAAAGAATTCAATGAGGTTATGCAGCCGATTATGAAGGTTCTGTTATATGATCGAAACCTAAAATATGAATATTATTAATCACATTGAATATTAGTTTACGTTGACATGATTCATGTTCCATAATTTTTACGATTCAACTCACCGTAAGCGCTCGACTTCTGATTTGTCTTTGTTAGCTTTCAGAGACAGGAATATGCGAAGAGTAGCAACCAGAATTATTGCATTCACCTGTGGGTAGCAAGTATTGCTACATGATTAACTTCCTTTTAATGCTTCTATGACAAAGATATAAACTCAATTATACTTATTTTTAAAGGCATCACCTGTGATTTGCTACATCAAAAAGTCGCAAAAAAAACATCAAAACATTGTATTTTGCATGTCTGTACAAGTATTCTGACATACCTTAACGACATATGAGACCAAAAGAAGCTTAGAAAAGAACAAATCGGATGTTTTAGTCATTTTAATGGGGCAGGTGACCAAAGTGAAGTTTGAAGATTTTTAAGTGCCTCAAAATGGGTTGCTTTATATGTTTGACCAAAATCCTGGAGGCTTAAAGGCTGACTTAGAGATTTTTGGGATATAATTTTATGTGTGTACTAGTTAAAAATAGTCAACTAGAACTAAAGATAGCCACCTAAAATGCTCATGAATCGGATTTTTCATTTTGATGCATATTTCTGGATAGTATAACAGTGCCTTAGGATACTGTGTATAACCAAAATTCCAGATCCGGAATTTTATAACAAAGATACGATTTTCTACTGAAATGCATGTGAACATATTGATATTTTTATATTTCTTTTCATAAATAAATGTGAACTTACCAAAAGTATACAAATTACTGGGCCAATGAATGCAAAGATCACTCCATTTGCAGCCGGCAAAAAACAACTGTAAGATCAGAGTCAAGATTAAAATGTGTTTTATACCATAGCAAATGCGGTATTGTTTTGAAGGTTTTAGAAACATATGGTTGAGAAAACCGATATTCACCCGCTTCAAACATGTTAATTGTTATAAGGATCATAATTTATTACATTGTAAAAACAGTGTTTAGAAACGTGGTGCAAAGTAGTGTTTAGGTATTAAATATGTCAACTCTCTAAAAACTTGGTGTCCAATCACTAAACACCTACAACCTAAACATTTTTAAGATAATAAACGTGTTTTGATATAGGGTGCTTAGATTTTTAATGTGTTTAGACAAAATTTTTTGGATATTTCAAATTGTTTAAGAGTATGACACAATAGTGTTTGTGTTTAATTTTAATGTAGTGGTATGTTCATCTAAAGATCTTTTGAATGAAAATGAAGGGAAAAGCTGGAAAATTACCAACCTGACTTCGACTTGAATCTATGGCCCTTTTAAGTGAATATTATTGAATTCCTTGTTACAGAATTGTTTTAGCACTCAGTAAGTCCTAATCTACCGATTTCATTTATTTTAAAGAATTTTGTATTTTCTGGAAATATGCCTTTGCCCCTTTAATTGCATGTTCTTAGTAATGATTACATATGCTTTTAATTCTCAAAGTAACATGTCAGGGGCTCAACATGATTTTGTTTCAAATATAGGTTTTCAAGAACGATTTTGCACAATGTGCGTGATATTTTGTAAAATATAAATTCCATTACGCGCTTATGTTTGGGATGAGGTATATCCTGGTTTCAATTTCACAAAACCCAACATTCAATTTGTTTTTTTCTTATTCAAATAGGTGAATGATCATACGACTTCATTTATGAGATTACAAATACATTATTAGGCTTTCCGGTTTGATTATATGCACAGCCGATTTCAACGTTTGTGCAATCGAGTTCGGGGTAAATCAATGTATCATTGTTACATTGACTAAATTGAATATTCTTTTTCATTTATGATCATTTAATTTACAAAGGCGGCAACCAATAATCAAATAAATATAATGTAGGCCTTAGATGTATGTATGTGTGTGTTTATCTAGTTTCCCTAATCATCTGTATAAAATGTGAGTGTGTCCTTAAGGACGTGAAACACACAAAAATACCCCGACAGTACATTAATTGTACTTATTTTTACCCCACACTGTAGTATATCTTTGTACGTATGTCACACACGCACACATATGTATTGTTAAAGTACCCCATAATGCATTTCTTGTTGGTACGTGTGTGTGTGTGCGTGTGTGTGTGTATGTGTGACTTTAATTAGCACTGTTTTACTTGTCACTTTCCTTTATATATTTTTCTTCAAACAACTGCCTCGGTTAAGGAAGACATGGGGAAAAGAGATTTTGTCATATAGGCCCTAGTTCAGTTATCTTTTTACATACATTTTATCTGAAGATTGTTTAGTGTTTGTCTATATTTTACAATGCTGCGAAATCGATTGCTTATCTAGCGAATTCGAATGAACAGAAATTAAAACGAAAACTTGATTGTGCATGTCCATTCAAATTTGTTCGAATACGAATTACAAATATACAAAATTGAGTGTACATTCGGGAAACCGTACGCCGTTTCTTAACGATAGAATACACTTTAAAGGAAATTTTGCTAAATGGAAAACGCGATTGTCAACGTCCATTCCATTTCGCACGAAATTGAATACATATTTTACAAATAAATATGCACATTGTGCGAAATCGCTCGGGAACACCTATAGTTACAATAAATTTAAAATAACCAAGTTGGTACATACGCACACACACACACACACCCACACCACACACCTACACCCACACACACACACCCACATACATGCACACACAGGGCGCTAAATGCTAATTGAAGTTAAAATGTGGCATGTTCCGTGGAAAAATGTTAAAATAAATGACCAAAGCAGCACACAGTAGTTGGAATTGAACAACATTAGTTTGTTATGAAGGTAGGCAGATGGTATACTGTGTACGAGACGTACTCAAGGTCAGAAAAGTAACCTCCCGTGGTTCATAAAACAAAATTCCCAATGACTATTTGTAAGAAAATTGACTTGACCAAGATGTAAATTCAAAGTAATGATTTTAATACATAAATTAAATCACACAATATACACAATTAACAATGCACAAAATTATTATCTATATTTCTTACCTACTTAAAAATCAAATTAAACACACAACATATCATTAATTCCAAAGTTCACAGTTCTCGTTGGGTGCGCATCAGTCTCTTGTAGAATCAGGTCCACATATAATTCTTGGCGACACAATTCTTGCTGGTACAGTTCAACTAGTTTCGCGAAATCGCAAAAGTCCTTTTTGGTCTAGACCGGCCGATCAATTTGCAAACTCATAGACTTGAAGAACAACTGGAAGTATAACTGCAGCTTGGTGGTATAACATTTGTCCATACAGGTACTCAGTGCATTAAAGGTGAATGTGACTGGTACAGAAGAAATATCCTGCTGGAATTTTAATGTTAACCTTTGTTTATCCAAAGGTTCCAAATTTTGAGCAGCTCTGACAATTCTACCAACTTTCTAGAATTGCAATAAAGAACATAACATTTTATATAATCAAATGTTATGCAAAGTTCTCCACCTTCTGTTTGAGAGGTCTACACTTGCTGAAATCTCTTGTCAACTGGCAAAGAGAAATAACTTGCAACATAATTTGTCCTTAGCAAATTTCCCATGATGCAACATAAAACAAGCGAAGACAAGTCGAAATTTCACAATCTTCTCAGTTCGCTGAAACATGTTTGAAGGAATTCCACATCCTGTGCTCGAAGTGTTTTGACATAGCAATTACACAAAGTCTATTGTTCATCAACAGGTGTGCAATCTTGCTTCCTATAGGTAAACAAAGAACTTCTGTAGAGTTCTCAGAATGGCGAAGATAAGACACTGTGCTCCTCTTGTTCTCAGATTGCGGACATATTCTGACATGTTTGTAACAGGATGTTCTCACACACTAGTCCATTTAGAACTAGGTCAATCAGATAAGTCATGCTTATTGCACAACACATTGCAAGTTTCATATTTTCCCGTTCTCCTCACTCATAATTTATATGATTAAATTTAACATGATTTAATTAATATAATACAGAAAATAATATAATATTCAGGAGTCTGTCACAACTGCAATAACTTTAGTTTGAAGGTGTTTCTAGGAGTTTTGTGCTCAGAGCGGACAAAACACGTGCGCAAGGGGGGGGGTCGGTTATTTCAACCAATTTTGTTTCCGGATTGCTGAGCTCAAGGAATCAGATACATAAGAACAGTATTTTCTTTAATATTGATCAGAACCTTTGAAACTATGTCTAGCACCTTCTATTTCATACACTTTATTCACAATGTTTCTAAAATAGTGCATACCTTCCGTTGAGTCCATACGTATTGTGTCGAACAGCCAAGGTAATGATTACAATCAGTATTGGGAAACCTGCAATACAATGGTCATTATATACTCCAGTGGTAGAACCATAGAAATTGCATATGACCTTGCAAAGAGTCCACACAAAGTGTTGTGATGGTTTCTAGGCAATATTGACCAAGTAATTCCAAATTCTGATGCAACTTTTGCATCCTTGAGCATTTTGAGATATGGAAGGGGGTAAATTAACAGATCAAACGGGATTAAAAGGTGTATAGACGTGTTCATCTGGTTCTAAGATGTAACAGGTATGGTTTGCTATATCTAGGCCAAGTACTTTGAACACAGTCGGTTTAAAACAGTCCAAGGTCATCCTTGGTAAAAATTTATAATGCACAGATTTCTCTCAAAATGAGCTCAAATTCTTCATGCTTATAGATAGTGATGTAAAATACAGGTTATGTGATTTGTTTTGACATTGGGGGAAAATGGTGTTAAGGCCCACAGAGTCTTTGGGGTATTCAGCACTCTGGCCTCTGTTAGATATCTTTGAGCGGATTAACAGGAATGCATATTTCCTGTAACATTTCCATACGAACAATTTGAAACCAATTGGATCAAAATAAATGTTTACCTCCATGATGACTGTGAACAGTTTTCGGCCTTTTGTGCAAAACACAACAGGTTGTAGATTTAGGAAACTATCCATACCTTTTTATCCCCCCTGGCTTGAAAAGCAGTAGGGGGATTTTGCGATAGCGCGCATGTCCGTATGTGTGTGTGTGTTCCAGTTTGGTTAGGTTTTCGATTTTCACGTCTTGTTCGAGAAGTGTGGATGATGTCATGTGGGTCATGTTCCAGACTGCCGTCTTTTCAGGGGGATGACGCAAGTTTATTTGCTGTATTTGTTAATCCTTAGAACCAAAGAAACATAACTATATACACCTTTTTAATCCCGTGTAAAACATTTACAAAATTTACCCCGAAAATTTACCCCGTAAATTTACCCCCTCCCCTTCCGTATCTCAAATTGCTCAAGGATGACAAAATTGCATCATCAAGATCTGGAATCAGCAGGTCATTGTTTCCCAGAAACCATCAAAACATTTTGTGCCGACTCTTTTGCAAGGTCATATGGACCTACCACACGACTATTACGTTGTGTTTCAGTTAAGCAAAGATCGCTTGATTCAATTTAAACATTAGCGTAGCTCGAACATAGGCAATATTGTATTTATTGACACCCTCGTGGAGTAAATTGTGGTATATGATATGGTATCGACAGCTTTATTGCATGATGATTGTTAGACACGACGATTAAGTAATACTTTTTTGGTCTACAACTAACCTTCGATTAGTATAATTGTTTGATAGGTTCAAGTTCAATTAATATAAGAACTCGGAGGTATTCTCTTGTCGGGGGAGCTCTATACAAGGTGGAAGTGCGGAAACGCCAATCCTTTGAAACCGATTTTAGGATTTTATTTTTGAACTGTCACCTAAAGACATGTCTAGATCTCTCAGCATAGCAATTCACATGCATTCTCCGTGTCAAAACTCATTGCTTAAAGTTGTAATGGACATTATAAACTTCTAAATGATACCAAACTTCATCTTTTGGATTGTTCAAGATGCCCCATACACACATTTTCCATTTTTAAATCAAAATTACAACTTGTGTGCTGTGTACAATTACAAAAGGTAAACATTGCATCAATGGCTTGCATTTTAGTTCTGATTTTAAAAAAAATTCTTGCAGCTTGTGGTTCAGACTGTTGACGGGGTGCACATGTTCTCTCAGCCCCTTGCGACACCACTCTCTGGAAGATACTTACCCCATGCTACAGCCAAACATACCGGCAACTTCATGGTCAAATTCACAGTGGGTGACACTTTGAGGTAGAGGTGGACGCCTTCCAACAGCATCCACATAAACGCTACTAAGAAGAAATAATGTAGCAACACGGTGACTGCTTTGCAAGCCTCCTTTCGAAAATAATCAAAAGTGGAGATGTATTCAGAGAGTACAATCCTTTCAATAATAAATTAACAAATAATTTGAAACGATCAGCCATACAAAATCTATCACCAGCAATAGAAATGAATTAGAAGGTCCGTCGGTCTGAAAACTTTTTTTTCTGATATTTTGGCCTTTAAGATTTTTGATACTTCACTTTATCTTAAAACAATTATTATATAAATTATATGGCACTACAGAGAACAGTACTTTACAGGAAATACGATATTAATAATAAACATGAAATACAGCACTATAATACAGAATACTGACAAATCCAAATTAACAAATTTGTGTGTGAAAAGTGGCACAATTGGTATTTCGCCATCTCTTAGAATATTAGCTATATCTCTGGATTACAACAACCAAATCGGATGCTGTAAACGGTATTACAAAGCCAAGACATCATTAATGACAAGATGTAAATATCATGTCACTATTTTATTTTTTGCACCTCCAAAGAGGGTGCTTTTGCTTTGCAACGATTTTGTGTGGTCATTTCCCTATTGAGATCAGGCCAGATGTTGTTTACAAGTCTGAGATTGAGCTAAGTATTAAACTTAGACGGTTTTTTCCTCTGCTGTATGTTGCAAAGCAGATTGGAAAATAGGTAGTTTCCCATGATTTCATTAATGTAAGGTGATGCAAAGCAGATGATGAAAAAAAAAAAAAAAAAAAATTGCGACACCACTCTCTGGAAGATACTTACCCCATGCTACAGCCAAACATACCGGCAACTTCATGGTCAAATTCACAGTGGGTGACACTTTGAGGTAGAGGTGGACGCCTTCCAACAGCATCCACATAAACGCTACTAAGAAGAAATAATGTAGCAACACGGTGACTGCTTTGCAAGCCTCCTTTCGAAAATAATCAAAAGTGGAGATGTATTCAGAGAGTACAATCCTTTCAATAATAAATTAACAAATAATTTGAAACGATCAGCCATACAAAATCTATCACCAGCAATAGAAATGAATTAGAAGGTCCGTCGGTCTGAAAACTTTTTTTTCTGATATTTTGGCCTTTAAGATTTTTGATACTTCACTTTATCTTAAAACAATTATTATATAAATTATATGGCACTACAGAGAACAGTACTTTACAGGAAATACGATATTAATAATAAACATGAAATAAAGCAGATTGGAAAATAGGTAGTTTCCCATGATTTCATTAATGTAAGGTGATGCAAAGCAGATGATGTCATTTATGTGATATACAATAAAAAAAATCGTTGACGAGAAAAATCCATCCATTCATCCATCCGGATAGTGTGGCAAGTGAAATCTAAGTAGCCCTCCCAGCTAGAGCTTGTAACCCACAAAAAAAAAACAATAACAACAACAATGGTGGACCAATAGTGATGACACAAAGCTTTATTTCCTGATGTTGCTATTGTTGTTGTTGGTGAATTACTATAAGCACAATGATGGAAATGTTATTAGTGTTGGATTAAATCAAAGACTAAAATTAAAATGCCGAACCTTTCATTTGACCTTTCATAATTTTTGTCTAACACTTATCGGGGTAGAGTTGCCGTAAACACAGACATTTTGCTCCTGTGAAAATAATCACGTTTGCATGAAACCCTGTGTGTCACAAAAATAGCCATTTCTCAATAAAACATCAAAAACCATTGGTAAGAATCCACATGTATAATTATTTTTCACCATAAGGGGTGCAATCATCACCTTTGTAAGGTGTATAAAAAGAAACCACAACAATACAAGCTCAAAACATCTCAAATATAGGTATTACAGAAAACAACACATATTGTTTATTTTTAATCCCCTACTGTGAGATGTGCTTCATAGCCTGTGATAAATATAAGTTGAGCGATCAGCAAACTTCCCGCCAAATTAGCATGGATGATAATGCGATGTTTCCTATAGAGTCTGTAAAGTGAAAGTAAAAATTAAAGTATATGTTATAATAAATGTTACATATAAATGAACAAGTACCTGTTTATGGTATGATGCAAAGAAACGTCTCGTCCATTACAATGAAAGAAAGACAAAAAAAGCAAAAAGTCCTTTATTTGAAAAGTTAAAAACACAGAAACATTGCAATCAAACAAACGAATAATCTTACCTGAAAACGCCATAAATCACAAGTGTGAGAATCAAACATATGATTGACGCTGTAATACCGATGATTGTCAGATTGTCGAATACTACGATATGAATTGGAGCGATCGCACTAACCTAAACGGGTTAAAACAAAATATATATTACTCTATCAGGTTTGCTGCAGTAGAGAGAAAGAGAGCGAGAGAGAGAGAGAGTGTGTTAATACTTCTCAGATCTTCCAACTCTGCAGATCGAAATTGCTGGCCAAGTTCTCTTGAGTGCGGCACGCCTTTTTTACTCCACACCGGGACTCCACAGCTAGCAACCTCATATCCAAAAAAAAGTATATTACACCACATTCTGTGATGGTCCAAAGGGTAAGCACGCTGATGACATCATACTGGAAAATTATTTATTTTGCAATCTTACTTGCACCATAATTGGAAATTCCCAAGTTATCAATAGCAGAGCTCTCGCCAAACATGCAAACACAGTAGAAATTTCCAATAGCAATAAGGTGAATTCCATTTTTCCTTTGTAAATTGTAAACAAGTTTTTAGGTACTTTCTCTGTCAGAAATCTTTTTAAAAATTACATACAGAAATACACAAATATGAGGACACTATAACACTGACACTGGTGAAAACAGTCTTGAAGGTTGGAATTATAGCAGGTTGCTTGTCAGTGGAGGTCAAGCATGCTTTTGACATCAGTGTTATCAGTGTAAGATAATATAAGATTTTTTTGTTAAACTTACATCGGTTGTTTGCATCAGCACAGCAAAACTAGTAAGATGGTTGCAACTACAAATCACGTGGGTAGAATTAGACAATATTAACTCACAACCACTCCCACTCCATATCCTAAATTAAAACAATTAGAGTATCAAAAAATATTCATAAACGTTTATTATAAGAGAAGAAATGTGATTGGACAAAAATTATGCATTGATATTTGTCATTACACGGTGCTTACGTTAATGAGCGTACGCGGTGTGCTTAGAACGTTTACGCGCGACATTGGGTTGATTCATTTTGTGGGCGGGTGTGTGCATTTTTTTGTTAGAGACATTACTGCATCGGATTTCATGACATTTTCAGATTTTGTAAAAAATGTCTGCTATAATGACGTTAATGAATTAGGTTAATATCTGTATATTTTCATTTTCTCGTGCATTTGCAAAAATCAATGCACATGCGTCAGTTTGACCAAACCCATAATGGCACACGCCCCTGCGGGGCTTGTACCATTATTCGTCGTTAAACTGAGAACTCGTGCATTAAATTTTTGCCAATGTACTATGGTACTCCAAGCTAAAAATAGACATAAACCACTAGAGCATTATTTTCAAGTGTTTTTTCGTTTAAAATTCTATACTCGCGAATGCACGCATACCTCAAATTTGAATATGCATGCGTGCATTATGACCCGATTTGAATATGCATGCGTGCATTATGACCCGATGTAAATATGCATGCGTGCATTATCGGGGGGTGCATTATCAAGCGTGCATTATTAAACAATATAATTTAATAATGCACTCCAGCATGCATGCTTTTACTTCCCCCTCAAGTGAAAGCGCTTGAACAGTTCACTTGCCATGGTAATGCAATAATACCAAGGCCAGAACGTTCATTACCACAACCTCCTACGTTATGGCTTTACGAACGGGGAAAGAATCAGATTGACACTCACTACAGAGTCCATACCTTAAAAGAGAAATCTTATTTCTATGGTGTTAAAAAACAAGCAACTTTAACGGCAGTAGGTCCTACAATTGTCTATTTTAAAATCTGCGGTGTTAATACCCCCGATTTGACCTATACAACAGATGTGACACATCAAGAACTTAATGAATAATTATCGGCATGTAAATCGACTGCGCTTATTCATCCAAATCCGATTGGTGAAGTAAGTATTGACTAATGCGTAATCGCTACGTTCAATTGTAACATGGCAATTATGTCAAAAGCTAACCTATTATTGAGCTGGTAACTCATCGAAGTTTCAATCAATACTACATTGTATAACTTTTCACACCTTCTCTCCCAATGCTTGCTGCTTTATGCAAGTCAACCCAGTGTTGTGGAAAGTTCGTAGAACTACGATATTTCTAGTTATGAATTTTTGAAAGTTATCCAAAATATATAAGAAAAAGAGTTATTAATATTGTATTTATGTTTTGATGGTGTATAAAATAATGCTCATGTGGTTTATGACAGATAAGGCATTAGTGGAGTGCATTCGGGGATATAATTGCATGCTTGGAGGCATTAATAAAGTAATATATGGATAAGCGGGGCCACTGTGAGCACTCGCGCTAAAGCGCTCGTGCTCACAGCGGCCCCGCTAATGCATATGTTAATTTATTAATGCCTCCAAGCATGCAATTATATCCCCGAATGCACTCCACCAATGCCTTATCCTATACATAACCTCTGATTAAAAATATAGACCGGTACCTTTATAACTTCACTTTTCACCCCACGGTCATATTTACAAGTTTTTGCATACCTTATCTCAGTGAAATAGCTGCACATCGGAAAAGCTATATTCTGGGTATCCTAAAATAAACAAACAGGTGAATATATATTAAACGAATAAGTAAGTACGAGGGGATGGAGAGAGGGAAGGGAAAGGGCAGGATCAAGAGAGCAAAGAAGAAAGCTGCGCCCCCTACATAGCTGGTTTGGTTAGTTGGTTTCCTAAAATATGCATGAGATACAAGTAAATAGCATGTACTGCTCGTTGTCAGGCAATTGCCTTTAATTGATGTAACTGAATACAAATAAATAGAGTATAGCAAATACGTACCATTGCGAGTAACTCAAATGTGATGGCAACAGGTTCAGCATTGACGTAGTTGACAGGGCTTCCATTATTCTTGAATAGAGAGACCGACACAATTCTGCTTCCAAACTCATAGTTTGAAGATCCTCTGTGATCGTCTACATCCTCACTTTTTAATTGTATTTCATTGTGAAGAAATTTGGCAACACCCACAGACATTTGAGAAGCTTTTGTGACAAAACAAAAAATCAGACTGTTTATGCGACTAATGTTAATGAGACTGTTTTTTTATTCTCTACATTCCCAAGCTCTGTAATAACTCCCCAAATACATACATTTTCAACTGCGGTATTCAATAATTTCTATACGTGACAATCATTTATAAGCTTATAACAATATGAATGTTACAACACCATTATCTAAAAATAGTAAATGTATTAAAGGTGATGATTTGATAAACAATGGAACACTAAAATGGTCTAAATCTCAAATGGGAACTATGAATACTTTCATACATATTTGAAGCCACAATCATTGCTTCATAGCAACAAATAATACTCTTCTCGAAAGTGGAAATTGAAGCCGTTTAAAATCACCCTAAAATCACTTAAAAAAAACAAAAAAACTAAAAAATCAATTTTAACTTTAAACAAATTTAAAAAAACGGGCGTTGTTGTCGGCTTTACCACATAAAGGTAAAGTTTAATGTACAATTTAACGGTGATTGGTCTAGTAATGTACCACTATATGTAATAAGTTATACTATACTAATAACAATTCCGTTAAATTCATATAATTCATGTTTTAAAATAACGTAAAAAATCAAAATTTAATCTAATAACAATATAATATTTCACTACTCAAGAAATCGCCATTCGTACAGAAGTTTTCTTGTATAACATATGAATGGTGTTGATTGGTGAAAAGGTCATTAATTAATATTTTATTGCAACTAAAGGACTGAGGAAATCAAGATCTCCATGCGAGTTTGGGGGAGCGCACTATGAGTCATTTATGATATCCCGGTACCTTTTCAAACATTAGGTTTTTCGTCGTAATGAAAGAAAAACCCTTTTGTCTTGGCGAGAAACCAAATGGGTTATAGGAGGGTCGAATTGACCGGGGGCGAGTGCATGGGAGGCGGCCTCCTTGAATGGCCACGTGAGGGCAGCAAATCGTTATGCAGGAGATGGGTGACGATGGTGAAGATCGATCGTCCTTTGTGCGGCCCAAAAATGTCAATTGTGGTTTAGGAATGGGAAGTGGTCCCGGGGGTCAAAGCCAAACAAAGGGAATGAGGCAAATCAATTGTTCAGGAGTGGAACAGGGCGACGTTCGGAGAAGCCATAGACATAAGTGTTTGCAGCCAAACTGAGCAACATCGTTGTGATGGTAAAAACCCACCCGCCACACCCGAAGGGAGGCAGCGTTATTGGGAAAGCCTCATAAGGGCATTAAATAAATTTATAATATATTAAATACGTCAGGACGGAGAGAAATTAAAATGGAGAACAATAATGTCCAAATGGAAAATGGAAGCCTGTTGGTCACGGTGTTATCTATAAGTCGTACCTTAAACGAAAATTGGGTAGCAGAGTTCTTAATTTTGGAAACGCCTAATAAGATGCATGAATAAATTATATAATATTATATAAAAACGTCAGGACGAAGAAAATTAAAATGGATACACATAATGACCAGATGAAATGGAATACTGTTTTGCGTCACCTGTTGTTTATCTGATATGTTGTTGGTAATTGGCCAGTTAAGGATAGCTGTCTGGTCACATGTCACCATACCTGCTAATTACCTGAGATTCTTCATTGTGAAATAAGAAAATTGACCAGATGAAATGGGCAGGCTGTCTGGCCCAGTTAGGGATCAGAGATATGTAAGGCTGTTTATGATGCAAGTAATATTTGCTAAAAAGAGAAAATAATGGGCATGGCCTAGATCATTTGGTAAGACCTCGATTTTTATGGCTGTCGGTCTACCCAACTGGTCGCTGGAAAATTATAAAAATTAAATATTTATGCTAAATGTAAAGGCTGTTTAGCATCGATGTAAATTGGCGACCGCCACATAGATTGGCGCCAGGATAATGTTATGCGCCAGATTTAACCCGCTAAATGTTGGTGCTTGTTAGCGGCTCGGCAGCATCGACTTTGTGATGGTGGATGCTGTTTTATATGGCAATAATCAACGATGTCGGTTTGGTGCGAGCACTGCTAGGCAAACAGTTGTCCGCTGTCTCTTCGAGTCCTTAAGGACAATCGACTCTTTGTGATACCGTATTATTTCGATCGCTTATTTTTATTGGCATGTCCCTACAATCTTGATCAAACACCCCATCTATTTAAACATAGCATTCATTATGTTTAGCTAAAAAAAACATTGTCATTATTGTTTCTTCTCCTTAGGAGAACTTAAACAATGCCGCTTTTTAATTGTTAAAATGTTTTATATTATAATAAGAATAGTCAATCAATCAAACAAAGAAATTTATTTACCCAACATAATGGCGTAAAAACCTTTTAAGTGAAGTAATCTGAATTTGCTAAAACAAGCACAAATAAAGGCATTAATCCTAACCTCACAAATGGTTCATAGTTTCAATGTTGTGATTTTGTACCGAATGCTTCGCGCGTCTTTTTTCATATTCTGGGGATTGTACGGCGGGAGCGTCCCTTTTCCGGTGTGTTGTGGTATAGTGTCAGTATGTTGATTTTGTGTGTGGCCATGGTAGTTTGATGATTCCTTCCAAAGAACGTACATATGTAAAAAGTTGCTAATTTTGGACGGGAACACTGAATATAACAAAACCCGTTATACAGAGAAGGATATCTATTATAAATCACTGAATCTCACAAAATCACACAAGTCATCGTTGAAAAAGAAAACCACGACTCTCACAATAGCTCACAGTGAGAATTAATTTTAAATCACGAACTCTTACAAAATCCTTGATGTTCGGGCATATAAGCCACAAAATTAACACAAACACCAAATAGCACACATGGACATTTTGTGGAGATTTTGTGGAGTTAGGTTTTAATTAAACAAATAGGTTGACAAGTCCAAATGTGGCGGATACCTAGAAATCTTGAAAGACCTGTTGAAAACCTTTATAAAAGATACATAAACAAATCAAAGGATATGTGAAATGTAAGTAGTAGTAACAATATCTATGTCATTAATTGTAACTAATACCAAAGTGAACGGACCGAAAGTGTTGGTGAGGTTAATTATGACCTGAAAAGGCATTCTAGGAATACTGTAATAATGCGAATCAGTGAGCAGTACGTCATGATCAATAGTGGTCGATTACAATACAATACAAACGGGCATGGGATATAGCGCCTTCTCCAAAACCAAGGTCAAACGCTTTACAAAATAGCGAGTAATTACTATTTAGCCTAAAACATAGTAATACAACAAGGTTATGGTAAAAGATGAACCCTGACATAAGTACTACATCCAACTCTAAAAATAAACAAAGAAAACAGCTGCACAATTAAATATCATGTGAGGCAATAACAAAAAACTATTTAAGCACACGATCAACTCTTAGGAAATAGATGAAATTTTAGAGCTTTCTTACAAGTAACAATGGATGGAGTGGCGAAACAGAGATAGGCAAAGAGTGTCCATAGGCTAGGGGCACGCATTGTGAAAGCCCTGTCACCCAACTGAACTTTTTGTGCGGGAGGAAATCAGTGAGGAGCGTCTTGTCATCTGGAGATCGCAATCCTGGCTGACAGGAAATACAAAGAGAGGTATTCGGAAACGTAAGATGGCAATTGTCGGGAAATGCCTTTGTCTACGTAACACGCATAAGCTTAAAGACCACGCGCTCACTAATTGGTAACCAATGGAGCTCTTTAAGGAGTGGTGTGGCTGGGTGTCTTATATCAGATCTGAACACAGGGGGGGGGCCTGGCCGCTCTATTCTGCAAAATCTGAAGTTTACTCCGATCTCTGGCCGAAATTTTTCCATACAAAAGTGAATTGGCATAGTCAATGCGAGAAAAATACAATGAACGGACGAGATGATGACACTCTCAATGTGATTTTAAAACGGCGGAATCCGGTAAATATTGCGAAGGTGGAAGTAACAGACTTAATGATGACCTTTACATGTTCAGTCATAGGACATTGTTGATCCAACACGACACCAAGGTTTCTAATGCCGAGGAAACTGGGAAACATCACTGTCCCGACCTGATGGTAATATCTTGAGGCGACTTGTGTAAAAGGATGAACATGAAATGAAAATCTGCTTTATATCAATTTGGTTGTTACAGCCGATCCCTCACTGATTTTTTTTTTGCATCATGCCAAGAGAGAGGCTTTTTGCAGATGTTTGGCATCACCATCAATCTTAGGATCAAATGTCAAGTAGAGAGCGCTACATCATCAGCAATTAAATTGTAGCCCCAATACTGTGCTTCCGGATGATTGATGAGATACAGTATGTGTACATTATGAAAAAGAGAGGCCCGACCACAGAAGACCCTGAGGAAGACCAAAGGGAGATGATGCTTGTTTGAAATTGCATCTCCAATTGCGACACGAAAAGGAGCGGTTCTGCAGGTAAGAGCAAATCCACTGTAAGGCAGTACCTGAATTTTGAAAGTATCACGAAACCGATCCAAAAAGAATGGCATGATCAAAAGTATCAAAAGCTGCAGAAAGATCTAGCGCAATAGCAAACTGCCTATGTTGTGATGGCATGGGGATATCGGTCTGACACGCCAGAAGTGCCGTTTCAGTGCAGGAAGGCCTAGGAAGATCCCATGTGCATCTTTGGTTATTTATGATTTCTTGGGTTTGTTGGTTAGTGTCATGTAGGCGGGACTTTTTATGAGGTGTAAGAAACAGCGTTAACCCCTCGTCTACCGAAGGGGAAGGGGGTGCCACCCCTTTAGGCCTTTTCCGCCTTGCTACCCCCTTTTTTGGTGCCAAAGTATGTAATGTAATTGTCATTGACCATTTTACACTCTTTTCATGCAAAAATGAAAATCCACCTGGGTATAGTAAGGATACAGGGTGATCCATAGTGATTGGAGGTGGAAACCAGCAACCCCCCTTCGGGGAGGGAGAAAGAGTACTAACATGCCTAGTATGACACAGGAATATCCAAACACTAATTTGGTACCCAAGGGTAGCTATGCTCTCCGTTTCCTCGGATACCAAAAAATAAGTACTAACATGCCTAGGAATACGTCAGAAATAACGTCATATGGTCATAACATCATGTCAGCAAAACTGTCAATTTCCATAGTCACAGTGTGTAGAGTCGAATAGGGGAAAATTCACCAAAAAAGCTTTTTTGGGTCTCTTGATGGGAAATGACTGTTTCATATACTAGAACGTCATGATGCTATAAAGAGTGAGTAAGTTACAAATGGTTTAAAATATCAATTTTCACCCTATATCCAGTATTTTCATAATTTCCTAAACTTAAGACGTCATAGTTGACATTCTAATGGGAATGTTGGTACCTTATTTTGATACCAATGGAAAGAAGAAACTCTAAGCTCTCCTGTGGCTACCAAATTTATAGGACTCGGGTGTCCAGTAATAAAAATTTACATGAGGTGGCAAACCACCCAGCCCACCTTCGGAGTTTTGTTACAAAAATTGCTCAGGTAGACAAGATTAAGAAGACCTGGTAGTACGTACGTTTTCAAGAAACCTTGAGGAAGATCAGCAGAACGGAGATTGGTCAGGATAGGAGTGATTGTTCAAGGAATTGGCTAGGACCCTGTGAATCCCTTTTGACAAGAAACAAGATTAACGTGTTTTCTTGTAACAAAACACTAATTATCCAAGAAAGCAAAAGTGCGCTTCACCTTTATATTAAAAGATTTTTTTTTTTATTTCAATAATTAAACATTGGCCAATAGAACTTTTACGTCAGCTTTATCCGCTTATTGTGGTAAAGAATAGGGAGGAGGTTGGTTGTGAAATACCTTTGTATGTCGTAACTGCTTCCTTGGGAATTGCCACGCGGTACACGGATGTATCAATAGGAATATCCAATTCAATGACACCCTTGATTCTTGACGTAAGCAATACTATTAAACAAAAGAAATTCAAAAAGAAATTGTGTGAATGACAAACTTTCTTTTTGGTTTCTATACTACATTCTAACCCGAGAAAAAACAATATATATCTTTTTGTATCTTTTGTTAATTTGGACACAACTTCTTCACTTTTTCTGGCTATTCCGACATCTTTATCTCGCGGGAGAACCAAACAAACCACACTTTTACAAGAGTATTCAATTTGAAATACTTTAGGTGATCAATGGTTAAATGATTTGAGAGTAAATTACTTTTCAATAATATACACTTCCTCTCTGTCTACCTAACCATAAACACTCTAAATTATCATTTAACAAAAAATATAACATACCGTATTCCTCTGATTCTAGACGAGTTAGTTCTGTGTCTCCAAATGGAGTGGAAGGCACCTCTGTGAAGCTGTTCCATGTTGATGGCAAACTAAACCCAAGCAAATCTTCAATCTTTAAAACCAAGTTATATTAAGTTATATTATATACCACATCACACAAGGTAGAATTAAGAAAATGTTGTCGCTAGAAGGATATATTTGGGTTAGATGTAATTTCATTAAACCTGAACATTTGCCGTTTTTTTAAAATATACTTTTGCCATCCATCAAATATACTTACTTCAGTTTTGAAAGAAGAAGCTATAGAGTCGATCCCCCAGAGTTGGTTGTATCAACATTTGGCGTGGAATTGCTAGCACTTGAGAAACTCACATCTGTCATTGTCATTTGACCTGATAAATAGAGCCATGGATGCAATATTTATTAACTCAAGTACCCCCTCACACTGAAAGGGACTTAAATACCTTTAAAGGCAATCATAAGGAACTTTGAAACGGGAATGACTAAAAGGGGATCAAAATCACATTCATTCACATGATACAGTTTCATGGGTAGAACAGTTTCTTAGCCACATACATCTTTTTACCCGGTCAATTTGGACGATTTTAAAGGAAATTAGAGCAAAATTAGGAAAGCATGTCAAATTCACGTTGGGCCACTCCTACTTTCTGTGTTGGGAAGTTGTTCTGGGTATGAGCACGGTAAAAGCTGATGTTGAAACCTATTGGGACGGTTGACAAGCCATTTGCAGTAGGCCACTCTACTTGGAAGATCATTTGCAAAGAGTGCATCCCTCTGCTTGATGTGTTGCAGATACCAGTCCAGACCAATCACGGTTAAAATATGATGGAGTCTAGTGTAATGTATTACTTCTTGTGCTTGTATTTCCTTGGAGTGCCATTCTTATGTTGTTGGTGTTTGCCCGAGTTGTTGCTGTTCTTTGCTTTTCAAAGCAAAGGCATTGTTGCCTCTTTTTCAATTAAGGCTCATGTCTCTTTTATATGTCACAATTTTTTTTTATTGTATTCGTGTTTGGTAAGCGACTATTAGGAACAATTGCTGATGATAACACAAACGAATGGTTTCTACATCAAACAATCAATACTACTTTGAAAGTTATGCATCAAATCCAATGCCTTTTCAATAATTTTCATATCCATGTGAAAGTGTCTCAACTAAAATTTACACCCTTTTGCTTAATTAATTGAGTGTATCTCTGGATCTAGGGACCCAAATGGGATGGTGTAAACGGCAATTTATAGAGGAATAACTAGGCCTTCATACAGTATATAGTTTTTGTGAAGATTGACACGGAAAAGTTTTAATATTTTTTCCAAATTTTGCACATTTTTGGCACACTCTGTATGTCCCATTTTGTCCTTTATTGAGAGTGTTGCTTCGTATAGAGGAGGAGCGTGACACAGTGGTTAAGGTCTTTGCTTCTGATGCAGAAGGTCCGAGGTTCAAATCTCAGTAAGATTATCCCGTTCTCCTCATGGCTGCTTCTGAAAGACGCAGTGGCGGATTTAAGGAAAATGGCCCTGTCAGCAGCTTGAGGTGGGCCCTTTAGTGTCGTGAGTAGACGCAATATCCCCGTTAAGTGCGACTAGGATGTGTCTGAGGGGCCCTGGGAGCAATATTTTAGGGGGGCCCTATCAGCAGCTGCTGACACAGCTGACTCTTAAATCCGCCACTGGAAAGACGCCGGGCAGATGAGCCATGCATGACCAAAGACCTCACTACAGTCTATTCCGATAGGGTAATTCCCTGGTTGTCGGAGAGCAATGAATTGTCCTCCCGGGGGGGTCACTTACATTGAAACATGTACACCATCCGCTATAAAAAAAAACGCGTAAAAAGGGTATGTTTTTCACGGGTAGGAGGCGCGCGTATCGCGTTTAGGGTGTCAAAAACCTGAAAAATAAAAAAAAGGGTATCAAAATTACATTAACACTCAAACCCGAAAAGGGTATATAAATCGTAACGTCAAGAGAATAATAAAACTTGTAGAAATTTACCTGAAAATAATTAAATGGATAAATAAATCTCCCAGGGTGTTTAGGGTGTAAAAGAAAAGAGGAGTCCTTTCAGCTAGATGCCTAAAATCCTTGTTTAGGGTATAAAATTTTTGGACGTGTAACCTGTTTAGGGTGTCTTTTTCACTGAGATTAAAATCCTTGTTTAGGGTGCTTTTGAAAAGGCAATTATCGCGGATGGTGTACATGTTTCAATGTAAGTGACCCCCCGGGATTGTCCTGTAAAATCCGGCGAGCTATTAAAACACAGAAATAAACCCTTAACTGTATTGAGTTGATTCTTCAGCTCAAACGGTTTTGAAATAAGAAAATATTCCTTGTCAGCATATAAAAAATTCCGAATTTTTCGTCAAGATTTCGCTTTTTAAGTGTTAAACAATGGCGATGTCTATATTTGGGATTTCTTGGCCATCCTCCCCTGGATATGCTTATTATTCATATTCATCACAATATTTTTTCTGATCCATAATATTCCTAAAGATACTTCCAATACACATGTAAATTTTCAGTTTCATATTTGTTTCCGTTTTCTTGACTTCTTGCTACATTTACAAAACTAAAAATGCAAACAAATGGACTAGGTAACTTCTTGCACTCACGTCTTCAATTGTTCTAGTGCGCGATTCGCGGTTCTTTGTTCAACTTTTTGTTTAAAGAGACACTGGCACATTTGAAAAATAGTGCGCCCTCAAGATTTTTCAAAATCGATATTTTTGCTTGGTTGTAAAGCTTTTATATACAAAAGCCCTCACCCGAAATGATTAAGACCAAATCAGCTTCCTTATGGGTAAACGGAACGATTTTGTAATTTTGCGTCGCCGGCGACGCGAAATTCAGCAGACGACGAAACTGGCGTTTAAAACAAGAACAGGCATGTTTCCCACGCTATGCACACTGTTTGACCGGTCTATAACCTTTGTGGTTTTAATATCAGTGAGTACGAGTAAAAAATATTCATGTAATATACACATTTAATTGTTGATTAAAGTTATGGAAAACTTAAAGGTTGGCCTACAAATTACCTGGATATCTTTATCGTCATATCAATGTCCCTATCTGTTTTGGGGTATGTTATTTTTATGTGTAAAATATATCTCTGTTCTTCCAATGGCCAAGACTATCATTTGAGAGCAAATTGAAGAAATTTCATATTTTGTGAAAATGTGCCAGTGCCGCTTTAAAAATTACATTCAAATTGAACACATTTGCAAAGGAAGTTGTAGAAGAAATGCAATGTCCCCACAAAATGTTGAAAGTCGTGAAGTTTATAGAACAATTTTACCTTCCGTTGTTGATGCTTCTCGAGTTGTATGAATTGATAACGTTGCTGTCTTTATTTCAGCGGAGCTTATGGTGGCCGTCTGCCTGGAACTCGATTGAAGTCCTAATAGAAATAAACAACGATGTATCAAATGTGTTAATTTAAATAAAGAATGACCGGAAATGGGGTCGATTTTCTTTATTTATATCAACAAAACATCGGAAACAGACAAACAATGCGTGACCCTGACAATTCTGTCTATGCTTCAATTTAAGTAAACGGCACAAAAAAGAGTGTTCACAATATTTGCACAACTCCAAATGTGGATGAAACACACAACAAAACTTAAAGTTTTAGTAAAAACGTATCACTTACAATATTTTTATATAGTTATTATTTTGTTTATTTATTATTTTATTATTAAAGGGATATCCCGATTTAAGTATATAAAGTTTTTTTCTTGATAGAATGGCCTTCATCGTTTCTATTGTTACTGTCATGTAGGCCCTATGTATTGTATATACGCATGAGTCTGCCTGTATTCCGTGAAGGTTTACATTGAATTAGAATCCCGACATCGCCAAGTGAAAAGATCGAGTCCAAAATGAATATGGCGCTAAAAGATGTATGGTTTAAATGCTCCCTAACTTTAAATTTTGAGCGTTATTTTAATTTTTGGGCGACTTTTTCGGCTATCGGGCGACTTTTCGCGCGTCTTCCCGCGTATATTGGGATGATATTTTTGTTTGGCACCCCACTTGCATGTGTATGCATAACCTGAGGTGATCACGCTGTACCGGCTGGGTTATTAGTATAGGCCTATATTTTATGAATATTGCACAAGTCTATAGTGAAAGTGTTCAGATTATTTTGAAATTTGGCTCGAATGTTCAGAAGGATAGAATGCAACTACCTGAGCAGATACTTTCGTGAATGAAGATACCAGTGCCTATTTAATAGGCCCCACCTGCAGACCCTGTAGGCAGTGAGGTTCAAAAGTAGTAATTTTGGAAGCTGCAGGCACCTGTATAAATTTTTCACAAAAATATAATATTTTGGTAATAATAGAAAGATAACAAATGTAATTTACTTTCTGTAAAGTTACTATATCCTAAACAGGCTTCTGTTGGGAGTAATGACTTCACAAAGTCGAGTTCCGTGCATTTTCCCTATACCAATTGTGTGTGCTGTGCATCGTGCATTTTCAACATTCACATTTCTATGGAGGATGTCCAACATTAGCACAATTGACGTTTGCAGTGGGATTTATAGAACAATTTTACCTCCTGTGGTAGATGCTGGATGAGTTGTATGAAATGCTGACGTTGCAGTCTTTGCTTCGTTGGATGTTACAGTGGACATACTTTGGGCAATCGGGTGAGGCGTTGATGCATATTCTGGAAATCAGTGTATCATAATGTTTCTCTAACGCGGATCCGTCTGCATCTGCATCTGTTGATTACTGTGCAAACTCCATGTAGTGGATATCCTGCACAGGGTACAGTCGCGATGTAAAGCAGCTAACAGTCCAACAGAGCCCCCCGCGTGATCTTGAGAAGATTGCAGTCACCAATTCTTGTTTTGAACTTTTCGAGTGTTGGCGATTCCCTGATATCGCCAGGTAGACTATTCCACTGGGCTATTGTACGTGGGAGGAAAGAATGGACGTTGGAATGAGAGGGCTGAAGTCTGTCTGGTCTGCCTTGAAATGGAGGCATGGAACAGACTCACCGGACTGCAATCTCTAAAATGTGTTGAAAGCTTGAAGCTTGTTGCGTAAATTCGCGAAACTTAGAGGTTAAAAAGTTAAAAAATCCCGGAGGATTGAGAGCTGCTTGCAACCGCGACCGACCACTCCGCACTCCACACACTCTATCCGTTTTGTCACTACCCGGTAAATACAAAAAAGTAATTAATTTTACGAAGTGTTTCGGTAGCCGCGGCTACCTAACCCCAGGGTTCCGTAGCCGTATACGGTAAAATAGCCCGGGAGTGTTTCGGTAGCCGTACGCACCATCCTTAAGGACATTAAGACACACGGTAGTGTGTCCACCAAGTTTTAAAAATAACAACTAAAAAACACACCAAAAAACAGCCAAAAAAGCATTAAAACAGCCATGATACAAACGACACACACCGTGAGTATATTAACAGAAACAAACTTCCCTTTGTTTGACGCGCGTTTGACGAGAAATAGCACTAGGTGGAAAAAAAAAAAAAAAAAAAAAGGATAGAATGCAACTACCTGAGCAGATACTTTCGTGAATGAAGATACCAGTGCCTATTTAATAGGCCCCACCTGCAGACCCTGTAGGCAGTGAGGTTCAAAAGTAGTAATTTTGGAAGCTGCAGGTACCTGTATAAATTTTTCACAAAAATATAATATTTTGGTAATAATAGAAAGATAACAAATGTAATTTACTTTCTGTAAAGTTGCTATATCCTAAACAGGCTTCTGTTGGGAGTAATGACTTCACAAAGTCGAGTTCCGTGCATTTTCCCTATACCAATTGTGTGTGCTGTGCATCGTGCATTTTCAACATTCACATTTCTATGGAGGATGTCCAACATTAGCACAATTGACGTTTGCAGTGGGATTTATAGAACAATTTTACCTCCTGTGGTAGATGCTGGATGAGTTGTATGAAATGCTGACGTTGCAGTCTTTGCTTCGGTGGATGTTACAGTGGACATACTTTGGGCAATCGGGTGAGGCGTTGATGCATATTCTGTTGTTAGAATGGAAATCAGTGTATCATAATGTTTCTCTAATGCGGATCCGTTTTGTCACTACCCGGTAAATACAAAAAAGTAATTAATTTTACGAAGTGTTTCGGTAGCCGTATACGGCTACCTAACCCCAGGGTTCCGTAGCCGTATACGGTAAAAAAGCCCGGGAGTGTTTCGGTAGCCGTACGCACCATCCTTAAGGACATTAAGACACACGGTAGTGTGTCCACCAAGTTTTAAAAATAACAACTAAAAAAACACCAAAAAACAGCCAAAAAAGCATTAAAACAGCCATGATACAAACGACACACACCGTGAGTATATTAACAGAAACAAACTTCCCTTTGTTTGACGCGCGTTTGACGAGAAATAGCACTAGGTGGCAATATCATTAATAATCACTTAACCGCTCGCAATACACAACCAAAGCATGTATTTCAAACCACAAAAGTATATTGGACACATTTCATGTGCAACATATGAAATAAGAAAACGGAAACGATGAATTAGAAGTACTTTCAAGCGGTCACGTATAATGATTATTAGTGGAAAGTGCGAAACTCTTACAAGTGGTCTCACAGACCTACAGCCTTTATTACGAAATGAATAGTATCCAAACTTAATACATAATTTCTAGTTATCCTCGTGATGTGCCTTTTAGGGATAATATTGAAGATAATTCACTCTATGCAAAGAAAATTACGTTTAACGGGATTCTTTTGTTCAACATCACTTACTATCATATCCAACAATTTGCGGTATATACTATAAGCTTCCTTCGTGGCCGAGCGGTCTAAGCGTTGGACGTTATTGATTTTGCTTTTGGATAGTCTCTTGTTGTCGGTTCGAGTCCGGCGGTAGCCCACGACTTTCAGCACATTAAAATTACACGAGAGTAAGATCATTTTCTTTACTTACGGTCACCTGGGCCATTGAAGTTTATGGAATGGAAGTATAATTCATCTATAGTTCAAACATTTCCAAATCTTTCTTATATATGTTTTTCGCAGTATTCAGTTATTGTCAAGATCAGGCAACATCAAGAGTTTTAGGGCAGTTTGATTTTACATTAAATGCATCTTCATAAAAATAACAAATGGGATTTCTTAAAAATATATATCAAAAACTGTTACTTAGGACGGAAATGAGACCACAATTTGTAAAATAATCAAGTTGATTTTAAAATATTTAATATCGAAAATCATAGTAAGACAAACCAGTGAAACTTTATCAAGAAAACGAGCATTAAAAAAAAAGTATGCGAGTAGTCGTTCAAGCAAACAAATCTACATGCGATTGGTCTTGTCGGAACTCGCACACGACTGTGATCGATTCATCAATATAACAGGGAAAACTGTCCATGTTATAATCTGTCGATGTTATAATCCGATAAGCCTAACTCATTGCGACTGCCGACTCATTTCATTGAAAATTCTCGAGGGGATCTCAAGGGAATACAATACATTAAGATACACGGTAGTGTGTCACCAAGTTTTAAAAATAATAATAAGTTTATATATAATATCAATTTTGATAGCCCATGGACTTTAAGCTCTTCATATTTTATTATCAATGTTAAAAGCAGTATAGACAACCAAACAATTACCAGAATATACCGAGAAAAAAAACCAATCGACTTCGAATACTTTAATTATAAACAGTGTTCAATACTGAAATTGTAACTACTTATAGATTAATAAATATATTCACCTGTGTGATTAATAAATATATTTACCAGTGTTCAATACTTCCTAAACACTTTATTTTACTTAATAGTTAAATAACACATCACGTTCCAGGTCGACAGCGATACAACATACAACGTATATAATAATCACACACACTCAACTAAAGTGTATAAACTGTTCGCAGAAACAGGATTTTCTTGCAAATTGACCAACTTCTACTTGCACAGCTATTCAATGTTCACAAAAATAAAGGAAATCTACCAAAAAAACGTTGGCAACGTAAAGTTTTAAAAAGAGTACGAGCCATATAAAGTTGATAAATCTAAAGATAGCACCAAGTATACTCAAGTGCGTCTGCCCCATTGGCAAACTTGGTCCCATTTCTTATACAATGCAAAAGAAAAATGCCCCTTTCCCACTATCAACCTCCATACAGCCTAAATATAAATTTATAGATCTCATGCTAGAGGCGCTGATGTAATACCGAGTTCAAAACAGTTGCTCTTCTTGTGAGGCAACCAGAGCAGCGGGAACATTCCTTTCGTCTTTAGTACTCTTCTTCCTACCAGGGTATCTCAGGGAAAGACTGGTACAAAAAAGTACCCAGAAACATACGTGACTTGAACTCTATCACAGAACTCATAACCAACATACCTTCAAGAACAGCTGACTGCAGATCCGTTGGAACACAATTTCAATGGGAAAAGAATTGCGCCGCGTGGATGATGTTACAACGAGATTGGGCTTTATTCCGTATCTGCACTCGACCGGTCTCTGAATCATTGAAATAAGACCAATCTCCAACAATAAGAAATCAAGCAAGAAAACAAACGAAACTTAGCACACAACTGGAAGCGTATTCAAGTCAGAACAAGCCGCCTATTACACAAGAAATAGGAGTACTGATTTCCCCAAATAACTCACCGGCCAATATAACCTTCAAATGGAATTATTTCAATCCTCAATTGGGTCTACTGATGATAGTTCCTTTAATTTAAATAATGGACGTTCTCACCAAGGAATTCGGAAAAGACGAAATGGGCCAAGTTTGCCAATGGTCAGACGCACTTGATTATACTTTGTGCTATCTTTAGATTATCAACTTTATATGGCTCGTACTCCTTTTTAAAACTTGGTGTTTTTTACGTTTCCAACGTTTTTGGTAGATAGATACTTATACACCAATTTCAATATAGCGCAAAGCCGGGGGATGCGGTATTTTTATCTTGGGCATTTCGACTAACTTCAAAAAGAGCTTTTCCTGCCTTTATGAAACATTTGCATGATATTTAGACGTACCAGACAACGACACAGATTCAATGAATTGATTTACAAAGAATTTTAACCTACTCTTGTTTTCAAAGAATTTGACATTGCACTGTCTTTTGTAGAATAAAAAGTATGCTTTTGAAGTACAGGGTATCGCTCTAAACCAAGGCACAAATGATTGTGCAGCGTTACTAGGATTGCATATCACAAAGTCATCAGCGTGAATCGATGGGTTCTCCATGGGTACTTGCTTTCTGTGCAAGCTTACTAAATGTTGACCTATTTTTACCTGAAAAAATAATTTAATGCATAAAAATCTGCATTTGAAGTACTTCTCATTTGGGGGGACCATCTCGGTAAATGTCGGGTTACGCCTACGTGCAAAAACTACAAAATCAGGCGTGTCTTTGAAGAAGAAACAAAAAACACTACCGAATATAGTTAGAATAGATTTACGAAACCCACAACTGATATGTATGTGGATTCACGGCAAACCCATAATTCGCCCTTCAAATAATAGAAAGTATTTAGAGCCCATTTAAACAAATTTTCCTTTTGAAAGGCGTTAAATGCAGTATGGGTTTTTATGTGCTTGCGGTGGGTCTCCCAGTCGACCCCCCGCAGCCATCGTCTTTGAGAGGTATCAGCATTTACCTTGATTGATACATTCATATTTCTGTTTAAGCCCCATCAGCAAAGAGTCCTTATTGTCAAACTACGTTAATAAAAGATCGGGAATATCCTAAAACATTGTAGGCCGTACGTATAAATTACCGCTATAGCACACAGTTGCTTCAATAGCAAAACCTTTTTCCATGAGAGGAAAAATGTACGTTTGTACCTCCAACTATAATTTTGGGATATGGTCGTTTCTTCTCCTCCGGTGTCCTGCCGCACGAACTGTTTTTGGAAAATATTTGCAATATACGCACCCCAAAAAAACTTTGCTCAGCTCTTTTTGACTAAAAAGCGATGTTTTTTTAAAAAACATTTTTATTTTTGTTTATGAAATATAATACAATGCGATTTTTAAAAAAATTGTGCTTCGTGGTGTTTTTAGAATTACCGTAATATGTCCGAAGTCTCAATGTATCCTCTTCCTGGTTCCGTTTCAAGGCATAAGCAACAAACTTTCACACAATGAAAACACTATAAGTCCCTATAGTTCCATTTTGTTTCTTTTTAGTATGGTTCCACCAACGGTTCCCAAATGTAAAAAAAGTTCACAATTGCCGCGACTCATAGAGCTATGAGGCTAAATCTAATTGTTAAAAAATTATGCGTGAGGGAAGCGGAAAACACACTATGTTTTAACCTAAGATTTAAAACTTCATTTTGTGTTTGAAAAAATCGTTTTGGTTGTAATTTACAATTGTGAAAATCCCTGAAAAACAGAAAAAAAATCTAGATTGTGAAAATTAAGGTCGTTATTATTTTCTCATTTCTCTGTCAAAAAAGATCATGTTCGGAAGAAGACAAGGAAACATTTTTAAATCTATTTATTATTTCTTAAGAGAGAGATAGAGAGTCGTGTTTTATTTAATATGGAATTTATGTTATGCGCTTTGTAACCTTCCAAATAAAACACTTTACAAAACCACTTGTATTGTTATAATTGCATTTCCATATTTCTTTAATAAAAGAAATAAATCGTTGCTGCGTCTAAAAAGAGCTCATGGAATTAGTTATGGTTCTCGTTTGAAGGAAATTACTGTTTTAACTGGAATACAATAAGTCGCAACTGAAGTTTCTAGCTAAAGTGGTTTTATCTTTCTAGCCTTATTTTAAAATGTAGGCATCAGATCTGTCAAACAGTCATATATTGTACCACATCTATGGAGGGAATTGCAACAAGCCTACCGATTTTCCTGATACGCCATTAGTTTGGCACAACGTATAGGCTAGGGATCGCAAAGTCCGCAACTATTGTTAATCCTATTCCTAATAAAGTTCAATGATCCTAGTATAGGATCATTGCTAAGTCAATTATAATTTTCACATTTTTAAAATCAAAATTACCCATGTTTGTGATATTTCCTTCATTTTTACTTTTCTTCATTGGGCGATTACTTGGTCCGTACTTCGTCCACGAATGACTGTGTCCTGACTATTTAAAACCTATCCCCTGTGGACAAGCTCCGTATCCGATCGGCTACCTAACACAGGGTGTTACAGCCCCAAGAATTAACATGATTTATTTTCCATTTTGAGTAAGATTAAGTCATAATTAGCACATAAAATATTAATAAATTAGTCAAGTAACATGATATAAAATACCTGTTTGGTGTGCATAGCTGGTATGTGCAAAGCATAGATTTTCAAGAGAACCGCGGAGAATGTTCTTGAATTTACTTGAGACTAGGAGCTCAGACTATCCAACTCATGGTGATGTGTGTCTGGCTAATAATGGCGCCCTACTGTATCTACAGGCACATTGCTGTGTGTGGGGTGATGGGCTATGAACATTCTAATAACGAACATTGGGAGCTGAATCCATATCATGACTAATGGCACTATATTTAGCACATGACTCATCTAGAGAGGACCAGATCCTCTAGTATTGTTTGAGAGGATATATAAAGCCCGGTGAGAGAAGATGAGTCAGAGTAACATACCATCATGCTCCAAGTTATTAGCAGAGTTTCCAAGAAGCATAGTGACTTCCAGTTGTGTCCAAGTTAGTGACAGTAGCAGTAAACATTGTCTCCTATAGTGGACATTGCATAGTAGTCACAGCCCATCAGTTTTCGTCCGATTGTGTAGCCGTTTTCGGTTTCCTTCTTTCGGGGCCTCTGAGTTATCCAAGGATAACAAGCTAAGCACTTTTACTTTATATTTAGTCAGTCGACCTCCGAGCTTCTGGAGTCGTTAGGAGCTGATTTTTTTCAGTCAGGACAAGTCGTTCGTGGACACCGTCCCACTACTACTGAGCTGTTAAGTTTTTACGCTGGAATATTCGCCAGGATCTGCTTTGCAGTTTCGGCCTCGCAATGGTATCTCGGCTGCAGCACTCGTCGCGGTTTGCACACACCATGTAGTAAGTTTAGGTTCATACATTACAACTTTACTTATCAGTATAATCATTTGATTATTGAACCTAATCGATTTTTGAAGAGATTTGTTTAAACACCAATTAAAATAAATACCTTGTTTTAAAATTTGTATCAAGATCACCGTTATTTCTAGTTTTTAGATTCAAGATTTTGAAAATCCGTAGTTTTGAGGTGGTTTTAGCTTGGTCCAATGTGACCGTAACAAGGGCCTGTTTTGGTTATATCCCCGCAGGCCGTGTACGGGCTACGGAACCTTGGGGTTAGGTAGCCGTAAACGGCTACGGAAACACTCCCTTATTTTAACTTTTGACAGAATGCCATACAATAGAATAGCTATGTATAACCTGGGGCCACGACTGTGATTTGAAGGTTAAAAACAAATTGTAAACTACACCTTTTTTGAAGTCCGAACATTTAATCTTTTTAAACCTCAATGTCAAAATGGGATGTTGTTTGTTGGGGAATCAGCATCAAATGAACAAACACACAAAAACTACCGCAATAACTTGCTTCAATCCCCCTGGCAGATTGCAGTCTTGACATGACCTCATATGACCTTTGACTTGGTCTCATGACCTTTTGACATCATCCACCAGGATGACTCCCTATTGCACCTTAACCCAAGTCGGTTTAAATCGGACTACTTTTCGAAAATACGGTGAAAAAAAACGAAAACCTAACCAAACTGGAAACCCACACATACACATACATACACCATACATACACACGGACAATTCCCACCCTCGCCCAATCTCCCCCTCTCTGCTTATTCAAGCCAGGGATAAAAATGTACCTTGTTTGATTTATCGTGATACCAAAACTATTTTTTACAGATTATCTATCTCGTATGAAAAGTTATAGATGAGAAAAATGCATCTCACATGTCTCAATAATATTATCATCACCCTTAAAGTTTCTATTATGTAGCATTGATAGATGTTTCGCGCCATATAGCAAAGCCTCTTCTACGAAAATTTGCTATTAGTTGAACCAAAACCTTTAATTTTAGCCATATTTTAAAAATATTCTATGAATTAATGCTCACAGGATCTGAACTCTTCAGTACCGTATCAAATAGGAAGGAGTAATATTGTAATTGATATTTCTGAAAGGCATTTATGCTAGCCAGCCTGTTTATTGTGGAAATTTAAACTTTCGTATTTTTTAAAAAGATTTGTTGTCACCACTTTGTCGTTGGTGATTGATGTTATCTACAATACTTTTTCTTCACAAAACCTGTCCTGTCATAAAATAAGATAACAACCACGATGTACAGACTGTCCCAATAAAACTATAAACAATCAAACTAAAAATTATAAAATATATGTATATTTTTGCCCAATATTTTGCTTTTGTTTGTTAGCCAATGATCCCGATCTAATCCTCGCTTTTATTCATCCAATTTTGATGGACCCTAAGCGGAGCTATTGTCAGTTGAACCAAGGATAAAATACCACTGGGGCCAGTTTCACCTGAAGGTTCAATAAACTAAAGCAGGTATAAGGCGTGTAGCATCAATGCGGGATTAAACCCTTTTCAACAAACTATTGTAACAGGCGGGGCGACGGAAAGTATGGGGGACAGGGAAGAAAGGGGGCAGGAGTACAAGGGGGGACGAAAAGGGGGGAGGGAAAAAGGCGGGGCGGGAGCAGAGGATCAAGATGGGTAACAGAAACGACCCGGGCGGGAATAGGGCGGGGGGAAGAGAAGGGGACACGAGGGGGGGAGGGAAACTGAGAGGGGGGTGGTGAGGAGGGAAGAAAAATGGAGTTTAGGAGAGAGGGAAGATAAAATGAGTAAAAAGGGAGACAGACTAAGGGTAATGAATGGAAAGAAGAACAGGACGGAAATAAGGGGAAGAAGGGGGGGCACGAAAAGAGTAATAAGAGTGGATCAGAGTGATGTATTATCATGCATTGAAACTAATCATTATATTATTTTTCCGTTAAAGCACCAGAAATTAATATGTTGTGGGTGAAATGAGGACTCTCACGCGCAGGGGGACATAATCATGAAATTCCTGGAAATTTGGGAGAATGACTGCTGAAAATAATTGCCAGTCTCCAATCCTGTTGAGGGACAAATGTGTTGACAACACTCTAATGTGGATGGACAATTTATCCTTCCCTATTCCCCACTGCCTCCAAGATGTCAGTGGAGGAATATGATGAAGAAACCAGTTTTCAACAAAGACAATAACCGGAAAGGATATTGTGTTCAAAGGTCGAGTTTACTTCACAATGGTTTGTTTTTTACCTTCTGTTGACACCGGGGTAAAGCTGAGACAACAAGACTGTTTGGAATTGAATTTCCCGCAGGCTACATGCATTTATTAGCAATTGTGACCTATAAGTTATAAATTAAGTTATATCACAAGAAGCAGCACCTTAATACCTACTTTTTATTTTAATTTTCAATAAAGAATGTCTTGAAAGAGATTTTCAAAGGCACCTTTTTGATATCAGGATATAGCTGAAACTGGCCCAACAGTTTTTCAACTGTCTCAATAATTAGCCTAATCCTGAAGCAGACCCCCAAATTACACCAACTAAAAAATCTCATGAGAGCTGGAACCCTCCTAAAAAAGAATCAGTAAACTCCGATTGAACATGACCTTAAATTTTTGGCCAAAAAAATAATCTTTGATTGTATAGTTTTTTTTTGGGACAGTCTGTATATTGCCCTACAGTAATCTTTGATATACTCTCAGTACTGAAAATGCCTTGTTCTATCAACATCGTCTACTTGAGTTGAGCTGCCAGAGATTAAAAATGAACAAAGTCCATTCGGTGAAAAATATGTATTACCGTTAATACTCCAATTTAAAGACTTTACTTTCCACATGCAAAGAGATTTATATTTCGGATAGTATATAGTGATATACCTCTCTGTGCACCACAGCTACTCATGCCGCATTGTTTAAAATGTTTAGTGCATGCAACCAAAAATGGCCGCATTCGTAGGTAAATTTCAAGGTACCCGAATGTTACCTTCGAATCTTTATCATTGCTTACTGTGGCCTGTAGCGATATCCATGACTTTGTGAACCAGTACAATGACATCGTAGGAGATATTCTTGATATAAAGAAACATGCTTCCGAGGTTCGCGAACTGTGATCCTCAGACCCCAACTCGTTCCTGTGGTGAAACCCAAGAAGATCTCAGCAAAGTAAAACGTAGCTAGCGAAAGGGAAAGGGGGAAGCAAATTCTTGAAGTCCAACGTCTGTCACACATAGAGGAAAATTGTTTACAAACGCTAAAACGGACTACTATAGAGCTGAAATGTGAACGATTCACGTCAACTTTTTTGCAAGGTGGCCGATAATGTCGGAGGGTTCTTTTCCCTTCCATACGCCCTTCTGGTTATGATGATGATGATGATGATGTAGTGGCAATTGTGCATATTTTTTTCAGTGGCAAGATTCAACAGATCAGAGAGGGTTTGAATTCAACATCTTCAATTCAACTGTCTGTTGAACATTGCAATCATGTGAATACACGCTTGCCTCTTTTGCTCCAGTTTCCGAAGATAATGCGCGGAGGATTATAATGGACGCCCCCAGTAAATCCTGTATGCTTGACCCTATCAGACATCGTTTATTGAAGGGCAGGATGATGTGATAAGTGTCATTACTAGCATTATTAACACGCTCTCATCGCCCTATTGTACCTCGTGCATTAAATAATCAGCAAGAATGCGTTAGATTCTTAAGATATCAAATGTGACATAATGAGGACCTCAAGATACAGAGACCCATCTCAAACTTGCCTTTTTTTAGCCAGGTTCTTGAACATGTGGTATCTGCCTATTGCAGGGTTAATCTCAATATAAAATATATCTTCACAGTGACCTCAGCGCAACAGATACAGACAACATCATTTCCACAGAGACGGCCTCAGGTACGTTGCTAAAACGATCTTCTCGCGCGGTAAGATGACAAAAAAAGGGTTTTTAACTTCTACTGATTGGGAATTTATTGGTGTCAATGAAGTGCTTGAATGGTTCAGTTCCTGAGCGTGACCAATTCAGTTTTCATTAGCAACACTATTTCAGAGGCAGCATCCATTAATCTACGGTGTCCTGCAGGGATCTGTAATTGATCATTAGAGTTTATTTTGTATTCGGGTCTAATTCGGGATATTTGAATGAGAGTGTACATTATGTTCGATCCGCTTCAGGTACAAACAAAAGCAAAAACACCATTGCATCTATGAAGCCTGTGTGTCTCTGACATTAGGGCTTGGGCAGAATCCAACAAGCTCAAGATCAATGACGCAAAGACTGAAGTATTGCATATTTCACTCGTTTAAGTAAAAAAATCCATCTTACTGCTGATATCAAACCTGTGGATGGCGTCCGGAATCTTGGTGATTTTTCGATAGGCCACCTTACCATGTCATCATGTCGATAATGTGTTTCGTTCAGCTCTCAGGCACTGCGAACTATAGCAATTAGGAAATATCTTGATAAGTCTACTACAGAGCGTCTCGTACACGTCTTTATATATGTCGAGAGTGATAGGTGTAAATGTCTGCTTTATGGACCGTCAGATGTAGATATCGCGAGTTACAGCGTGTGCAGAATTCGGCAGCACGTCTGGTTGTGGGTGCGAGAAGACGTGATCGTGAACGCATACGCCAATCCTTCGGTATGGCATTGGTTTGCAGAACAAGTTCTACTGTATCAAATAACTGCATTTACATTAATTACACATATTATAAAACTGATTACTAATTAAAACATAATTTGTTGGGACGAAATACATTTCAAAGACGACAAGTGGGGGCCGGGTGCCAAAGCTGCCCCCGGGACACAAAACAACTGCAATGGAGGGCAAAGGAAAAAGGGAGGAAGAAGAGAAAAAAGGAAAAGAAAAATGGAAAGGAGAGAAGAAAGAGGGAAGAATAGAAAGGAGAAGGAAAAAGAAAGAAGAAGAGAACGGGAAGGGAGGAAGAGGAAAAAAAAAGGAAATAAAAGGGAAGAAGAGAAAGGAGTAGATGAAAGAGAGGAAAAGAAAGGAAGATTATTGTAGCTTCAAAACGCCGGAATTTATGTGCTCGGAAAACTACTTTTTTACCCTTCTAAGATGGCAAACCAAGGAGCTTTCAGAGAATCCACCTCCTGGACCCCGTCGGGGCTTCGCCCCTGGACCTCACCAGTGGTCCTAAAGCGGTCATATGGACCCCAATCGTGTAGGCCTTCGCGGTAAGATGCACCCCAAAGCTGTAACTAGGATCGGAAAACCTATTGAGTCTACCCCCCCCCCGAGGGTCAGGTCTGGTTACGCATGCCTGAGACCCGCCATTAATGTCTATGGGTTTAATGATGTTTTGAGTTGGCTGCGTTTTAGCAAAGGATTGGATTGTCAAAACAAAATCAAAAACAAACCACACACAAAATCCACCACACACAACAGCAAACACACACTAAATACAGACCGATTGATTTTCTTGATTTAAATCAGCACGGCCCAAATAGGACACAAAGGGTATTAACAAATATGCAGATTATAAGTTAGAAAAAAACAAACGGCAATATCAGCACAAAAATAGCCAAATGACAATATTTGCCCCACAACAAAGTTAGAAATGACACAGAGATTTTTGTACAACATTTGTTTACCTGTCCGTGGTTAGATGCTGATTGATTTGTAGTATGAAAAGCTGACGTTGGCGTTGTTTTATCTTTGCTTGAAGTGGAGGTCTTAGTGGTCGTAAATCGGGACACTTGAAAGAGGCATTGGTGTAGCTGCACCTGGCATGAAAGAATCCCAATGTATCAAAAAATTATCTGGAATTATAGAATGCAATTAGGTCCTGCATAGGCGGCGGCTGAAGGGGTGGGGAGGGACAAGTCCCGACAAACGAAAGTATAATTTAATTTGTAGTTATACTGTAATGCATAAGTTGCCACATTAAAATCTCGAAAAAAATGTACCCCAAATAGCATGGAATGCCACCAGAGAAAGGGCAGACGCTGGTATACACTCTATTTGCGCCACTTCCAGGGGAGTAAATTGAGTCGTCCAATACCCCAAACTTTTTTTTCGGCCATGAGGGTGGGATTGATTGTCCCCTTACAATCAATAAATCCATCAGATTGGGACCAATATTGCACAACTTCCCAATTCCAATTGCCAACTTTCCACAACGGAAGTGAAGAAACTAAGCATTCGCGTTTCTGTGGGCTGTGGTGCCTGCTTCCATAAAAAAATAAAAATTGGTTACCTCCCGTGGTAGATGCTGATGATTTGTTGTATGAAAAGTGACCTGGCGATGTTGTCTTTGCTTCAATGGAGGTCTTAGTGGTTCGTAAATCGGGAACTTGAAAGAAGCATTGGTGTAGATGCACCTGGCATGAAATGAATACCAATGTTTCGAAAAAATTATCTGAATAGATAAGATGCAATTAGGTCCTGCATGGGCGGCGGCTGAAGGGGTGGGGAGGGAAATAAATATTGATTTGTAGTTATACTGTAATGCATAAAGTTGTCAGTTAAATTCCCGTAAATGTCCCCAAATAGATAGGAATTCCACCAGAGAGCACATGCAAAGTTTACACTCTCCTTGCGCCCATTTTTCAGGAGAGTAATTAATAATACCTGTAAAATTTATATAGCGGCCAAAAACCAAATACAAAATTGCACTAAGGCGGCTTTTGAACACAAAAGCAAAAGCAAAGTGACAAACAGGAAACCATGCGATTACAAATAATGCAGATGTAAAGTAAAACACACAATGCACAAATGCTTAAAGCAATATTAGCACATTTTTTGAAGAGCGCCCCAATTTTCAAATTTTGATATTTTTGCACAGTTACGTTGGTAATTATCTAGGAAACTATACCTGCGAACCAGAATGCTAAAAATACGTATTTATCACAAAATAAGCTATTTTGTAATTAGAATTGGGATCCCAGATTGGACTTAACGGCAGAGCTGGAAATGCTACGTTTATGTCCGTCCATGATGAAATAGTGCCACCTCGAGAAAATAACCTCTAACTTGACTTGTCTGAACTATTAAAACAACTAATGGATGAGCGTAGACACGTACATGGCGCTATTTCCCGGCTATTTCACATTGGAAGGCCGTTTCCAGCAGCCGTTGAATTAATCCCCGATAATAATTATTCTAGTACAAAATTCCTTCGTTTGTTACACATAGACATTTTCGAGCTTAACCATTCACAGGTATAGTTTACTAGCCAGTTACCAATGCAACCGTGTAAAAATCTCCAACTTTTTGAAAAATTGGGGGCGCTCTTCAAAAAAATGTGCTAATATTGCTTTAAGTCACTGCTTATATGAAATTTGGAAAAGATGATGTTTCACAAGTTTCTTGAAAATCTCAACAGTTCCAGCACTTCCAGTGTGTTCAGGGGGTCTGTTCCAGATTCGTGGTCCATAACAAGAGAATGACCTATCTGCAAAAGTGATGTGCTGTGTTCTGGGTTCAGTAAAAAGAGGTGTTGACGAGGTTGTTGAGCGGAGACGTCTGCGATTGAATGTGAAGCATTTCAGAAATGTAGTCCGGAGTTTGTTGGTGACAGGACTTATAAACAAAGATTTTAAAGTCAATGCGTTGCTTGACAGGCAGCCAGTGTAGGTCAATGAGATCGTTCGGTGATGGAATCTGATTTTTGCTTCATAGTTATTAAGCGAGCAGCTGTACGTTGGATGTTATTCAGTCGTTTGAGAAGGGTCTCATTAATACATTAATACAGCAAGCTGTTGCAATAATCCAGTCTTGAGGTGACAAGGGTATGAACAACAAGTTTGGTGGACTCAGTGGTTAGCATCTTCCGGGTACGACCAATTTTTATTAACCATAAATCTGCAGCTTTGATAATAATGTTAGCCACTTGCGCGGACATACTCATACCACTGTCAAACATGACTCTGAGGTCTGTCTGCTCTGGAACATCGATGCCACCGATATTTACGGAAGAAAGATGGAATTTGGCAAGCTGAGCACGGAAACCAAAAACTAAGACTTCTGTTTTCTCTGCATTAAGTTTTAGGAAATTACTGGACATCCACTCTTGAACATCAGTCATGTGGAACAGACAGATACATATATCTGTGTATCATCAGCGTAGATATGCAGTTCCATGCCATACTTGCGGAAGATAGATCCAATTGGGAGTATGTAGATTAAAAACAGAGGCCAAGCACGGACCCCTGTGGCACCCCAAAGCAAAGGAACTGACGACTAGATAAAGTTCCATTAATGTAGATGCGCTGTGTTCTGTTCAGACAGGTATGATGGAACATTCCAATGAATGTTACGAATACCAAGAAGGTCATGGAGTCTGAGTGAGTAATCTGTAATCGAGGGTATCCAAAGGCACGGCTAAGAGTCCAATAGCGAACGTATGGTGACCCCCACATTTCCGCTCCATAGCCACATGTATCGTTGGACCTTGATTCATGGCAGTCTATGTGCTGTGGAACTGTGTATATGCAGATGGAATGATTCATGTAGATGATGAGGACATATAAATCAGTCAAACTGTTTAGTCGCAACCCGTTCGAGCACTTTGGAGATAAGATGATTAAAGGGAAGATGCTTACAGGCGAAATTTTTAAGGACGTTATGGTCCAAGAGTGCTTTCCTTAAGGAGGGAATAATGATGGCCAGATTTCAGTGGTCAGGGACATCACCTTCATTAAAAACATATTCACAAGGATGAGATAGCAGCAGAAGTACATCAAAATGTTTTTGACCAACCATGAAGGCAGAGGATCAAGCAGGGAGACTTAATAGGAACTTCATAATAACTCCTTAATATCATCCAAGCCGACACAGTTGTGAAATTGTCCCACTGTATATTACAGTCAACCAGGGGGACCTGTTCAATCTGATTCTTCTTGTCCATCAGATGGCATGTTAGACCTGATTGTCTCAATCTTAGCCTTGAAGTAGGTTTAGCAAATTGATTAGCTAAATAAATAACTCAGCACAATCATGATCGGGCAGTTTTGTTTGGTTGTTTGTGTGAAGAATGTCCCACGATGATTGAAAATATTGTCTGAAGCCGTTACCACAGTCAACATTTTTGCCATTGAAGAAGGTACTTTAGGTGATAGAGTGCGCTTGCGCTGTTGTATCTATTTCGAATTTCCTTGAAAATCTCAATGTCAACAGTTAAGCGACTAGTGATCCATTTCCATTTGCTTTCCTCGCTCTCCTTGGCAATTCATCAAGGAATCAGAAACAGTGGCGGAATTTAAGAGTCCCAAAGCAGTGTCAGCAGCTGCTAACAGGGACCCCTAAATATTGCTCTCAGGGCCCCCTTGGACACACCTTAGTCGCACTATAAGTGCAATATTGGCGTTTCTTCTTGTCGCTAAAGGGGCCCCCCAACTTATCTCTGCAGGCCCTTTTCCTTAATCCGCCACTGTCATAAAACCACGGCTAGTGGACGCTTGGCACGATACAGTCTTTTTACGAGATTGGCAATGTTGTCTAATAGAAGCTAGTGTTTCATTATACTGACAAACAGCATCATTAACATTGGAAGCAGAGATTGTAGACTTGATGATAGAATTACCCCTCAAAGGCGAGGCGGATCATTGATCTGAATTTCCTTGATGTATAGATAGACTTCTGAAGTGATGTTGTAGGTCTTACAATGTTAAAGGTGCCACGAGAGATTTCACAATATCAGGTGTCCTTTAAAAATCGCAAGTCTGATTTTTTGCCCTGATGTAAGCTTTCCATCAAAAATATCCTCATCTGAAGGATTAAGCTGAGAATGTTTTTTGGTACAAAAATTTGGAACTTTCTAATTTCGTTAGGAGCAAAGACAAAATTTCAGCCTATGTTTTTACATTGAAATATAAACAAATCGAATCCATCTGTTTTTTCTCTCTTTTAGACATTTCTTCTGTAGCCAAACCACAGGTAGAAATCTAATTAAGTGTCTAATCTAAATATGAAATTTCTATTATGACCCATATTTGGATGCCTCCACCATTTCTCGTTGCACCTTTTAAGTGTACAAAGCATGATGCATGATCTGGATATTAGATACTGGCAACTACGGCAACTGGTTTACGGTCCTATCCTATCACCCAATCACCCCTCACCCTCGTGTTCGGGGTGATATGCCCATAGCCCGTCCCTCAGGAAAATAGTGTGCCTATTTCCCTCTAACCATTTATAAATTAGTACCAGGGCGGAGCCCGAAGCTTTTTGGTTTTATCGCAATATTTTGATTCTTCGAGGAGCTCTCAGTTATTCGCTTTTCATGACCAGATGAACTTCACTGCTCTAGGGGGTCCACACAGGGGTCGAGCCCCGGAAGCTCGCGATTGTTACCCATGTTTGAGGTATTTGGAGAGCTCTAATTATCTCATTATCATGAATGAAATGATCTATACTTGCCCCTGACGAAGCTCTCCAGGGGTTTAGCAAGTTTAAGTACCTTCACAGGGCTCTCAGTTATCCTATGCATTTTTTAAAATGTTTTTTCCCAACGATCTTTCAGCGCCCCCCTGAGTGGCGCCCCGGGGACACGTGCCCCCCCCCCTTGCCCCCCCCCCCCACTACGCCCTGACCGAAGCAGGATGTTGTAACTTTCAAGCGATGAAATTTCTTGTGGCCTGTTCAAAAGATGTACAAGACAGAAGCGCAAATAAGTAAGCCTCACAGCGAGCACAGCGCAACATCTGATTGTAAATTGAGTCGTCCATGCCCCAAACTTTTCGTTTTCCTTTCGTCTTTCTTTCTGCACTGAGGCGTAAGGATTGATTTTCCTACAATCAATAAAACCATCAGATTGGGACCAATAATTTGCAACAACTTTCCACTTCTACAACGAAATGAAAAAACTAGAATTTCGCGGTTCTCGGCGTTCCGCGCTCTGCTATTTTCAAAGAATATGACTGTGGGCCGCTCACATAAAAAAATACATTTTAGTGACACCAGTGTGAGTTTTCAATGTTACATTTTCGGAAGGCACGCTATCTGCGAAACTGTGCATTTTTAGTCTTACAATTTCCTTCGGTGCATACTCACGGATATATTGGTTATTCGGATGGGATTGAGTTTAATTCAAAACTGTTAGGGGTTCTACAACGAGTACAAATATAAAACTGTTAAGGGGTTCTAAAAGAACAATCTGGAGGTGCCCAAATTCACAACGTGAAGCATACCATTGCACTCATGAAGTGTGGTTCGGTATGGGCGTATTCCATGGAAAACTCTTTTTTTTTACTACAGAATAAAGCCTAATCTCGTTGTAACCTCATCCAAGAGTGAAAACCATCAACTCATGGCACCTCACTGAGTTGCTTGTTGAGTAGGACATTGAACATAATTGCTCTCACTCTCACTGAGACTTGGCTGGATTAGATAAAGAGATGAATTGTTTTTCATATTCCTCTTGCTCATCTGGCATATACTGGACATATTCAACTTACCACGAGGAGGTGGTGATGCCCATAGGAGGGATAGCAGTATGTAATAAGAAATTCCTCCTCAATGTTTGCATCCACGTCTGATGATCGCAGCTATCACTTTAAGACTTTGAAACCTGTGACCATTGTGTTTACCAATGGATCCAGATGTTTTACTCTTAACCATATAGAGCCCCCCCCCCCCATTGTTACCTGACTTATTTTGACTCTAACATTGAACTACAACCGGCAGATATGGCAACTATACCTTTTTTAATCATGACAATGTAACCAACACGTTGGCATACTTTTTGATACTTTTCATATTTTGACGCCCTGTATAAACCTTACCCCCTTAAATAGATGTCCACTTTGATTTTAAGTAGACTTTGGATATGTTTGTTTTTAAAGGTATTCTCAATACATTCTGTTGGAATTGATTCTGTTGCATAGTTGTTGGGTTAAGGCAGCATTCATTCTATTTTGACTGGCCTATTAGCTCAGAACTGACCCAGCATAGCCTATGTTCACTATCCGTCCTTTGAATTTTTAGTGCAGTCCTAAGTGTCTCGGATCCTTTTCTACTTAACCGATCATTGAATAATGTATTTAGTTCATACTCGCAAATGTATTTCTTGACAGTGGCAACAATCGGCCTTCCCTGATCCACATTTATCACGGCCAAGCAGTCCATATTTTCAACGCTGTTTGGTTCGCCTTTTTGCCATCTGCACAATATGTTTTTTTTCGAAATACCCTTCAGCTCAGTCATGAAGAGTTATGCACAAGATTGCCACGGTGAGGCTTAATGCTTCAGTTTTCTTGGCTGTCATCTATTAATAACGTGAAAATGCAATGTAGTATGGCTATATAAGTACAAATGAAAAAGTTTTGTTTTCAGAACAAATATTAAAAAAATTATGCAAATGAATTATTTTGTTTGGGGGAAAAGGCCTATCTAAATTGTATTATGTGTAATGATCTGTTCTCCGAAAAAAGTGGGAAAATTGCGAATTATGGTAAGCCACGATCAAAATGAAATCTTTCCTTTCTCTATGTACTTTGAGAAAAAGATTCCATATAGAGAAAGTACTTATTATTCATTCCAGAGAACAATGGAATTCTCCTAGTGCTAGAGAGGGTGATATAATGCAATGTGTTTAACATGCTCAGAGACATTTTCTAGAAAAAAATACATGCATAGCAGAGTACTTTCTCATGTTTTTTTTCAGATATGTGCAATTAGTTAAGATTGGCAATATAGATCATTTCTAAGAATGTCACATTGTGTGTTTCCAATAGATATGCTAATGTTCACACATCATTAGGAGATTTCCGCGTTTGTGAATTGGTTGCGAGCCGGTGTGAAAGTAATCATTGTCCTGCAGGTATCATAGTCCTGGCTCCATAGACAACACGGAATAAAGCGGAAACTATTTGCGTGAAGAGTCAACTGAATCGATTCCCTGCTATGGGTTTCAGCCATTTGTTCCCGGACTATGAGCCCGGAGTACCATATCTCCTGCCCACACTGGTCATAAACAACGTTTAATGCCCTGGTAATCGATTTCTGATCACTTTTTGGGGTAGGCATGTAGAAAGAAGTAGACGTGTGTACAATGAGCATGGTTGCTACGGCGATATTGCCTAAAATAAATATTGAAGCCCAATATAAGCTAATATACTTGACTAGTAATCAAAAGTATTTTTTCAATACTGTTTGAATAAAACACAAAACATGCTCAAATATTTTGCCTGTTAGTTCCGGCCTGTTAGTGTCACATTCGAAGCACCCCCCTATTCTGTACTAGGAACATCCCATTTGATACATCGATCGTGGTGTTTTTCTCCAGTGTTAATGAGACAACATTACATGAAAAAGTGACTTGCAGCTGATGTTGGAGTGTTAAAGGTCCAACATGCAATAATGTGTGACGGGTCCGCCCCTGGATAAAAAAATTGAAATAAAAACACCTAAATAAAATAATAAATTCAAATGATTCGAGTTTAGTTAAGTTTTATTGCCATTTTTTTGCATGACAACTTTCTGTCAAATAATTGGCATTTGGCATAATGTATTATTAAACTGGTACTATTAAAGCCTTTAATTTATGGTGATAAATAACATCATGACGATATACGGTAACACCGAGTAAGTCATCGACAAACACCATGTTACATACAATTATAAAACTCAGTTTGCTCAAGTGTCTATTAATGTGCGGTCAAGTTAAGTTTTAATTTTGCTATTGGTGAGAATAAGGCTTTTCACACTGAGTTTTATTTTTATTTTTATTAACTTCTTTATAGAGGTCACCCTCAAATCAGTGATCCAGCACTGCTTTCCAAAGGGCCCTCGTTCTTAAGTACCTACAGAATCAAATATATATACATACATACTAATATTTTAAAATACTATATTAAATATACAGGAAGATATGGATATAAAAAACCAGTTACATAACGCTCAGAACTATAAATTATTAACTTAATGCTCAAAGTTACAACAAAAGCAACACCATATACTAGAAGGTGATTAATTACAAGATTAAAAAATGACGCACTATCATAATGAACCACAAAGTAAATAACAGCCCCTAAAGGTTATACACAGTTACTTCCACAACATAAATACTACATATGTAATCCCAACCCCCCATTTTTGACCTTGTGTTTGTTGTTACACCGACTTTTGCTTCAACCGTTTATTATATAGTAGACTTTTAACTAATTATACCTTATTATATCTCTAGTTATAATGTTATTTGTTACTTATTTTTAATATTTTTAATTTCCATTTTTATTAAATTTGTTTTTTGTTTTCTTATTTTTTTTTATACTATTTTACTTAATTTTTTAAAAATTAACACTTCAACAATTCTAATTATTATTCTATTTATTATTATTAAATTATTATGCTTATTCTTTTATGATTTGGTTGTAGTGGCTCCAAAACACGCATTATCTATCCTATCCAATATCCTATAAATTCGTTTCGATTTTTAACATTACTATCTTAGTAAATATTTTATTATTCCTTAGTTGTAGATGCTTCCAAAACAGTCCATTATATAATCCTATCAATTCATTTTTATTATTTACCATTACTTTTAGTATTATTATTAAAATTCCATTTTTAATCATTATTATTATAAAATTCCATTGTTTACCTTATTATTATTAAAATTCCATTTTTACATTAATAATTATATTATTTTTCATTACTATAATAATTTAAATCTAATTATTAAATTATTATGGTTATTTTTTATTACATAATTATTATTATGTTTTTATTATTATAATACTAGTTATTAGTATTAAATGATTCTGGTTTATTATTTTTATTATTTTGTTGTAGATGGCTTCCATAACAGTCATTATATAATCCTATCCAAAACAGTCATTAATATCATCCTATAAATTCTTTAGATTTTGTAACACATTACATCATTAGTAATAGGTATTTTACTGAGGTGTAGATGGCTTCCAAAACAGTCATTATAGTAATCCTATCATCCTTTTATTATTTCCATTACTTATTATTATTTATTATTATATCCATTTTTTATCATATATCAATTATATTATTTTTATTACTATAAATAATTTAAATCTTATTTATTATTAAATTATTATGGTGTATTTTTATTACTATTATTATTTTCATTATTTAATACTAGTTATTAGTATTAAATGATTATTATTAGTTTATTTAATTTCTTTATTATTATGGTTATTATCTTTTCTATTATTTTCTGGTGTAGCTGGCTTCCAAAACACTCATTATAAAATCCTATTTTTAATCATTTAAAAAACAATTATTATATAATCCTATAAATTCTTTTATATTTTTAACATATTATTATTATATTAATTATTTATTATTATTTAGGTGTAATTGCTTCCAAAACAGTCACTAATTATATTAAACCTTATGTATTTAACATGGTGTAGATTGCTTCCAAAACAGTCATTATATACTTCCTATCAGTCATTTTTATTATTTAACATTATTTATAATTTTTTATTATTATATTTTGGTGATTTTGGCTTCCAAAACATTCATTATATCCTATCCATTCATGTTTTTATTATTTACATATTCTTTATTATAATAAAAAGCTATATAATAATATCGGTGGTCTGTGTGTCGCTGACCGCGTCTTTTTCTCGGAGACCGAAGGGTCGCACGTTCCTGAAACTTGGTTTGGTGCGTGCCCACTGACCGTCCGAAGATCGAGTTTGTATTGTTAGTGACAAGGTCATGACAAGGTCATTCAAGGTAAAGGAGGTCAACTGTTGTAATCATTGTGTATGGACATGAAAACTTGGAGGGTGGGGGTTGTTGTTTGTGCCTAACAATCTTAAATGTCACGACAAGGACATCAAGGGTCATTCAGGTCAATAACCGCGAAACCCGAATAATCGCCTATAATATTATTATGTATTATAAATATCTTAATTTAAAAAAAAACAAATGTGTCCTCAGAAGAAAATGTGAAAAATCGCAATGCGAATTGCATTTTTTTGTTTGGTTGTTTTAGAATGCTAATGGGAAAGAAATGCGGCGGTTTTTCTTTCTTTTTTTATGCATAATTTGGCCCACTTTTTTCAATTAGTCGGCCAAATTTTCCATTTTTGTTTTCTGAAATGTTTTACAAAACAAATTAAAGTTAGTAAAACCTAAAAAAAATTATGCGGTCAAAAACCAATTTTTAACAAATGCGCTGCGATCTTCTGAGACAAACGTGTTTTTTTTTTCTTGGCCTTATATCGTTGAACATTCATGCGTGCATTTCTTCGTTTTAAAGTGGAAACACCATTTGCATCTAGATCTGTTTTAACTAAATAATTGAGGCCAATTCAGTATCAAATATCGAAATATTGACCGAGACTTACTTAACTTTGGGATCAGTTTTGATACCATTGCCATGGCAACCAATGCCAAACATGCTAATTTGCATAAATATGTATTTTGGGAAACACAATATCTCAAGGAACCATATACCCTAGACATGTGGTTAATACTTCAAATTAAGCTCTTGACATACGCCATGGCCAAAACCTACAAACAAACATCGATTTAATACATCTAAAATGCAGAATTTGGTAAAATGAACGGTAAATTGTTGAAGATTTGGGGGGAAATTGCCTAATTAATATGCGAATAGCTAATTTATCAACTTTGCTAAAATTATTTAATTTGTTCAAGGTTTGGGTCATAGACAACTTAGTATACCTGGTCAATTTATGTTTTCTTAAGGCAAGTTATAGTAATTCAACCCCATCGTGTCCCCGCTACTACTTTTCGCGATGGTATTGGCATTGAATAAGAGGTGTTATGTGGGTGTGAAATAAATTCCACTCTAATCTATTGGAACTGTAAATCCGATAGCCGAGAAAAAAATCCAATTCCTATGCTTAATGAAAGCATTCCAGTCAACGTAAACACATTTTTAGCTACATTAAACTCTCCAAACATTCTTACTAATCGTATGATTTTAAAATATTCAATGTTATATAGGTGAGGTGAATGCTTACTGCCTTTGAGCGCCCGTGTTTTGAATACGAAGGAACACAAAAAAGTCTTTGCATTCTATAATGGAACATGAAAGGCCAGATTATCTTAGATCGTTCTTGATTGAAACAGGTAAAATCGGGCAACACATTCTGCCTTCTTCTCCCAAATAATGCGACGCTGTCCAAAACTTTTCCTTCAGACACAATGGGTTGTTGAATTTATTATAACATTAAATCTTGTTTTTCGTGTGCAAAATCAATAAAATATTTTAAATGGAGAAATTAAAAAAAACAAAAAAACCGAAAAAGAAGAAAAATATTTTTAATAATTTTATGCAAATTAGGTACACTACAACTTTTGTAAGGATCATAAAATAAACTTAAGTCTTCAGAAAAAACTGAATTGATTTTAGAGTACCATTTTTTCATGGCAATTTATTAAATATAGCCTTTGAAAAAAAAATAAAATACATAAGATCAAGTTATTATAGTATTTTTGTTGTTTTCAAGTGGCCAATTTCAATAAATGACTCTATTGCTTCCGATTACCAACTGTGATCTTGTGTAACTTTGAACCCTACTTGATTTTTTCAAACTAAAAGCAAAGGAAAGGTTGAAAGACATCGCGGATAAGGAGAGAAGGAGGCCGTCTATAATCATAATGTGTATTTCACCATCAATTTTGAATTAGTGTTTTGACAAACTAATTTAACATGTACGCAGGTGTTTTTTATCCCCAAATACACTTGTATAAGAAAATATGAGACAAGTTGAGAAAACTTCAGGGGCATGCTCTCTGGAACAAGCAAAGCTTAGAGCATCCCTCCATTCCAAGGCCATGATTACTATATGCAAGAAGAAAGGAAGAGTTGCATAGCTGCCCTTTGTGGAGCTTGTTAAGTGACGCCTATAGTAGACCTTTGTCTTTCATAAGTACAGAGGCTAAATGACGGCAGCCTTATAACAATACCCAAATACCTATATCGCTTATGCTGCTTAAGATGGATTATATAACCCTGTCGTCACACCAAGAGACTACTGGAATAGACCACAATGGCATGGACCGGCGCTATTGATATTCGAGCAGTTAACTACATTCCAATTCACATGGCGCAGTTCAATAGCTTCATTCACTATGTATTGAGCAAATACATCCCTGTATTTGCGTATGATTTATGAATACCCAGGACGTGCATGGTCAGATGTGGGAACATGTGTTCATCAAAGGCTACTGAAACAGGGCCCTTGGTAGATTAGCCTGCCTTACCCTATAGCGATATGGTATGGTTTGGATGTAAAAAAGTTCGTTTGTTTTGGCCCTTCCCCATTGTGCTTCCGGCCCCCCAGAAACACAACAATGCAAATGAGGTCTTTCCAACCCAAGAACCAGAACGCACTCACATATATGCTGCTAAATAATAGCGGAACATCCTTGCAAACGCGGCATTGTGGTTTGGGAGTGGAAAGGACTTCAAATATGGAAATTTTAATTTATCCCTTGAAGCCTGTAAATAAAAATTTACATCAAACCGACTTTTGGGGAATTAATATAAAGTGGGATTTTTGGAAACCAGCAACAAGGTAAAAACTTTGAGCAGGTAGCTTATTTATGCAAAACGTTTCAAGTTCATCGGTTCTCATATGAATGAAAAACTATAGAGGGCTTCATTCATTCCTTATCCGGCGATGTCCTTTAGCCTTCTCATATTAATCATTCAAAAAAAAATGATTTTACCTTCTAACATGGATTTTCCACCTTAAACTTCATGCTGTGCATTAATATAGCATGGAGTTACAAATAATCGTTACATTCACCAACAACCCATATCCACCAGGCTTGCCCCTCACATAAGCACATTTACTCTTTACGGCCTTAATAATTCTAGAAAAAACATTGACTGCTGCTCGAAAACCGTCAGTTTCCAAAGTTGAGTCTCGGACTCGCCAAATCTCAAAATTATCAAATTTTGAGTTTGAAACTTGGGAATTTCACATAATAATGATTTGAAGTTTGGGTTGTGACTGAATATTGGGATTGACTCGAAATTTCAAAATCATCAAATTGAGTTTGAAACTTGAAATTTGTGTAGACTCAAAGGTATGAATTGGCGTGCAGACTGAAAATTATCCATTTTCGAGTTTCAGTGATTGTGCTGTAAAGAGTGACGTGGTTATGCGAGGGGTCACGCTAGTGTCATACAGATTTCTGAGCTTGAAAGAGTGTATCCATGATATAGTAATACGCACATGCGTGAAGATATACATGCTCTAATGCACGCTCACGATCCATGCTGCCTCAAAATTGCAGAAAATATTAAAACAAAGGAAAAGTTTTATTGATGATACATTTAACGACCGTTGTTAGATGAAAAACTAATACATGACAAAAAATTTCCAAGTGTAAAAATTGTAATGTAACATTGCTGACTTCACCAACGGCCAAACTCGCCCTTCTCCTTCCCCAAAACATGTAGATACACCGCCCTACTCACACTAACAAATTCAAGCATTTCTAATAACAAAGCAACTGTTTTTGCTGCAAAATATAAACGTTGATGCAAAGTCGCGAATTTTCGAGTAAAACATACGAAAATTGTGATCAAACTTGAAATTGAAACTTAAAACTTGAAAATCGTGACTCTAATAACTGTACTCAAAATTTGACATTGACAATTCAATGCAAATACCTTCGGAAAAGTACCTAGAGGTGACACGATGGGTAGAAATATACTAATAACGGCTCAAAAAACATAAAATTGAACCATTGTAGTCTTTTAAAGTTGCTCTATGACCCAAACCTAAAAAATTTAAATATATCTTAGCCAGTTCTAGCAAAGTTGGTAGGTAAAATTAGCTATGCGCATATTAATTGGCACTTTTTCCCCCAAAATCTTTCACAATTTACCGTCATTTTACCCAAATTTCTGCATTTTGTGTTAATAAATCAGATGCGTTTTTAGGTTTGGGCCATAGCGTATGTCAAGAGCTGTTAATTTGAAGTATTAAGCCACATGTCTAGGGTATATTGTGTTCCCAAAATACATATTTAGCAAATTAGCATGTTTGGCATTAGTTTGCCATGGGCAACGGTATCAAAACTTGATGCCAAATTTTAAGAAGTTGGTCCATACTTTCGATATTGATACTGAATTTGGTCTCACAGTATTTAGTTAAAAGATCTAGATGCAAATGGTGCTTTCCACCTTAAAACGCAAAATGCACCGCATGAATGTTCAACCGATATGAGGCTAATAATAATTATTTTACTAGGGATTACTCAGGGTTTCGCGGGTTCCATTGACTGATATGGACCCTGTTGTCCTTGTCGTGACATTTAAGATTTGTGGCATCAACAATAAACCCATCCTCCACCTCCAAGTTTCACTTCCATACAACAGTTTACCCCATTTGACTCCTTTGACAACTTGTTTTTTTTTTGATATGACCGTGTCCTGAACCTTTGATCCACTGGACCATACAAACACGTGTCTTCGGGACGGTCAATTGGACACCACCCACCAAGTTTCAGGAACGTGCGACCCTCGGTCTCCGAAGAAAGAAAATAGGACACGGTCAGACAGACACAAGACCACCGATATTAATATATAGATTTTTTTATTTATAATAAGAAAGATGTTAAATAATAAAAATGGATTATATAATGACTGTTTTGGAAGCCATCTTACACCATGTTAATAATAAGGTTTTAATAACAGTGATGTCTTGGAGCCATCTACACCGAATAGAATAAATAATAATAATAATATGTAAAAATATAAAAGAATTTATAGGTTATATAATTACTGTTTTGGATAGGATTAACAATGACGGTGTTTTGGAAGCATGTGGGAACTGTGGATGCAGTGGATCAGCGCTGTCTCATAAGCTTAAGGTTGTGGGTTCGAGGGCTCCGCTGTCCCCAATGTGTTGTGCACTGGGCAAGGCACGGTTTAACGCGCTTGCCTCTCTCCACCCAGTGAGTATAAATGGGTTACCGGCATTGCGGGACTGCCAAACAGACTCGCTGTGCGGGAGGAGTGGCGAAACCCCCCCACAGCACATTATATGAGGGAGTCTGGCCCAACGCCAAGACAGAGAGATGGGACACTCGCCCTGCGGGAGCAGCATTTGCATTTGGTTTTGGAAGCATACAGTTCTACACCAAAAATAATAAAACTAAAAACCATAATTATTTACGATGGTATTATTAAATTAATGGAATAAGAATAATAATTATATAAATAAAAATATTTTTGTTTTTTTTAATTATGATAAATAATTATAATAATAAAAATAAGATTATAAAGTACATACTAATTAAAATGGAATTTAATTTTAATAATAATAATTATAATAAAAATGGTAAATAATAAAAATGAATGGATAAGATTATATAATGACGTTGTGGAAGCCAACTACACCAAATATAATAATAAGTTTAAAAAATTATAAATAATGTTAAATAATAAAAAGGAACTGATAGGATTATTAGTAATGACTGTTTTGGAAGCCAGCCTACCCCATGTTAAATAATAAAGGTTTAATATAATAACACCTAAACAATAATAAATATTAGATTAATAATAATAACTGTAAAAGATAAAAGAATTTATAGGATTATATAATACTGTTTTGGATAGGATTCTTATATAATGGACTGTTTTGAAGCCATCTACACCAAAATCCTAAAAATAATAGCCATAATAATTTCATACTAATACCTAGTATTATAATATGAAAATAATAATAATTATGTGATTAAAATACCATAATAATTATAATTAATAGATTGAAATTATGGTAACAATAAAATTAATATACGTATATAAATGATAAAAAATGGAATTTTAATAATAAATAACACTAAGTAATGGTAAATAATCAAAAATGAATGATTTAGGATTATATAATGACAGTTTGAAGCCATCTACCACCAAATAATCAAAATAAACCATAATCATTTCATATGGTTTTATAAAATGAAAATAATAATAAATATATAATACAATAACCATACTAATTTAATTATTAACCTGACAATATACGTACCAGTAATAAAATACCAGATCTATAATTATATAATAATTATACTCCACTTGTATTTTATATTATAATATAAATTCTAATTATATAATAATTAAAAATGGAATTTTAATAATATAAATAAATAATGATAAATAATAAAAATGAATGTTATAGGATTATTATAATGACTGTTTTGGAAGCCTGCACCCATATGGGGGGTGACGACTATACTTAGCATTATGATAAAAAGAATAAAGTAATTATATAATAATGTAAAATCAAATGTGAATAATAATTAGTAATAGTATAAGACCAAAAAAATTGTAAATAAGAACCAATAAGTGACCAAGATTGATTTTATAATGACTGTTTTGGACGCCATCTGCACCAATATGGGGGGGGGGAAGACTTGGATTCCAAAAAAAGTCTAGTAGGTCAAAATACGGGGGGTTCAGACCACATGAAGTCGAAGCTAGTGTGTTTCACCCCCCTAAAGGCATGTGTTAAAGGCCTACAGAAACATTAAACAAAAATAATATTAAATACCCGAGCCTAAATATTTTTAAACTTTTTCAAAACTAGAGATTGATTATTGAAATTTCTGACCATAGTTTGGTAGGTTGTTCAACATATATGGCCCCGGAGTTCAAACTGTACCTTACCCACATTATGTTTTGATTAAGGATAGCTAAGATAATTACACTTTGTTTTGTAAACGTTATTGAGAATGAGTATTACGATTTTGGATTTTACAACACGATTATTCCAGGTGCAATGTTGTGGACACAAGTATACATTAGCATAGATTTGAAATAGTTAGCAAGTTCATTTACATTCATCCAATTAGCGCCTATAAATTTTCAATCAACAATGTTTTCCCTAAATTTGATCCAAGACGTGAGTCTGGCTGCATGGTTTTGCAGTATTTCAATTGGTTAACACGTTTTTTGGCCACTGGCGGCCCACCCCACTAGCCCATACGGGACAAATCAGTAATCATATGAGGCCAAGACAATTGGCATTTGTACAGCATATTCCTTGTATTTTGATCAATTACTTGGTCTGAGACGTTTTTGGTCCCGATCGGTTGAGATTAATTAGCAGCACTTTTATTGTATGCACAGTCCATTTCTAAACTGTGGATCAACCCCATGCTTCTAAATATTTAAGACATAACAAGCTCTAAGTTTTCAGTGTTTATTTAAGACGAATATCAAGGGTGGTATTCCTCAATTTTTGGTTGAGACCAAAAAACATTCACCTTGGTTTTAGATGCATTTAATAGTAAGTTTGTTAACAAGCATACAACAGCAATCTAACAAGCTCCCTTTAAAACATTTTCAATGTCCAGACCTAGATTTGGGAATTAACATGGGCTGTATCATCAGCATAAAGAGCAACCCGCTTTCAGTAAGGACATCAGGCAGGTCATTGATAAAAATAATAAAAGGTAAAGGGCCCAAAATGGAGCCTTGTGGCCCACCAACACTCACCGCAATAGGTCCGAGCGATTGTCATTACAGTACATTTTGGCGGTGTGAGCCGGTGATCGATCCAACTTTTGCGGTCGATCGCGTCTGTAGACTGAAACCGCCACCCAAATTATTATAATACTTCGCAAACTCTGACACCATATCGCTCGTTGAGCTTCCTCAAATAGCAGCACACATTGTGTCCAATAAATGCGCCTTACGTAAGAGTCTATCCGCCATGTTGATTTCCTAATCATAAACGGAAAACTCACAAATTTCTGTGCGGAACCAAACCAAGGTGACAAGTAATATTCATTTAAAAGATGGACATGTACTAGGCATTAAAAAAGTCACTACAACCACTGCCGGAAATGACTCAAAAAAATGCCTAAATACTTTTTGGACAAATTTTTCAGGGTCTAGTATTCAGAAAACGGCTCCACTAGTCTTCAACAACCGGCGATCGATCGCAAAAATCGAAAAAACAAGGAATACTTATAATATGCAGACCAGGTCATGAGGAGAAAATAAGGACACGCCGACACGCTCAGCGTCCAGTAAACATCCAGTCTAAACTGTACACTATTGCGTATAGCAGTACGGTCTTTTTGTCGTCCATATATGCAGTACAGTCATCAGCCTCTAAATTCCGAGTAACTTCACTGTTCGTATTCTAAGAACCCACAGGCCAATTAATGAAAGGCACTTTTCAGAGCCACCAAATAAAGAGATATCTAAGGTATACTAAAACTTGTTAATATTTTAGTAAGTACTATAGTCAAACGAGTTTGTAGTACTGGCCTGACCGGTTTCACGACTGAGAAGACAAAACTTACTAATTACTCCAACGAAGTTTGTTGTACGGGCCTGGAAACGTAACACTCTTTAGGGACAACCTACTAACACTCCAGCGAAGTTTGTAGTACTGGCCTGACCGGTTTACAGACTTTGGGAGACAAATTATTAATACTCCAACGAAGCTTGTTGTACTGGCCTGACCGATTAACATTCTTTGGGAGACAACCCGCTAACACTCCAGCGAAGTTTGTAGTACTGGCCTGACGGTTACAGACTTGGGGAGACAACTTATTAATACTCAAGGAAGATTGTTGTTACTGGCCTGACCGGTTAACATTCTTTGGGAGACAACTTACTAACACTCCAGCGAAGTTTGTAGTACTGGCATGACCGGTTACACTCTGGGGGCGAACTTGTAAAGACTCTACTCATCCACTTAATCTATAAATCTACTTAAATACTCGGTCCATAAGAGGCCGAGTAATTTGTAAGACGCTAATATCGTGTAAAATATTAAGGCTGTACATCCAACTGTATAGGTGGGTGTAATTAGCAAGCAATACATCACATTACGAATGGCAGACAGTAACAAGAAAAAGG
>JAMKCH010009091.1:0-29978 GCA_023653785.1 Ophioderma brevispina
TGATTTTGTGGGATCACATGACCTTATGAGGTAAAATTCCACAAACAAAATGGCTAAAACTGCCAGTCGGTGACTAGGCTTTTGCTCCTCGAGCTGCACCCTTCTGGACAACGAAAGGGCTGTTATAACTCCATGGTTCGATCCAACACGGAATATGCAAGTTCAGCATGGTGTGGAGCAACACCTAATTCACTATCCAAACTAGATGCAATCAGAGACGTGCCATTTCCATCATTGGTATCCCGAGAGTGAGCTCACCACTCATCACATCCAACCACATGGTCATCGCAGGCCACCGCATGTTTTATGGACAAGCACCAGATCTCCTCAGCCAGATGCTACCTGAGCTGCTTTCAGTTGATCCTCGCCTTAGGCGCTCAGTCCGGTCTCACGACCTTGCTGTGAAAGTCCCAAGGTCCAACTTGGCCTCCCACAGAAGATAATTTCTCCCATTCTCTGTAGGCTTATGGAATGCCTTCCTGCTCATGTAGCATCAAAACAGGACCTGCAGAGTTTCAAAAGGGAGGTTAATCGCTATCTTGGCACCATCCGTCAGCGTTACTAATTAGATAACTGCTGTTAATGCCTTGGATTAGCCTTGACATAAAAAAAACTGATGCATTGTGGAATTGATTCAAAAACACCCTTCCTCTGGCAGAACACCTGATAAGAAAGTTTCAGAGGTTTATAAGATAAACTGGCGAGCACAGAATTAAATACAGACGAAAAATACACGGTCTCGAACCCGGAACCTCTCGCTTCTAGGCATGAGAAATACCATGGGACACAGAGGACTGTGTTGTTGTGGATTACCAGTGACGAGCACTTAATGTATTTCGTTTCTATTTCAGAGTTTTCAAGCGGCCGTAATTATATTTCCGGGTTGTATCATTTACTTGATCCTCGCGTGCATTGAATTGAGTTTCGCTTCGTCATAGATTCTGCTAGAATTATGCATATAAGGCCCTCCCATTCTATAATATAGTTTATAAGATAGAGCAGAAAAGACTACAAATATAATTGCGGGTGACTTATGGGTTTGGAAGTAGGATAAATGTATTGCTTTATTGCTTTAATAATAGCTATAAGTACATATACTCCATTTTTTATTCAGTATTGCCAATAAAAATAAATAATTTAATTTTACAAGAAATTATTGTAATAGAAATGCATTAGACAGGATGTAATGTTTATCCCAACCAGTTAATTGGAAATTCTTACATACCAGTTAATCATTATTTTTTCTTGATTAATTAGTACTAGTGTGAAAGCATTAATTTTTTTTTTGGGGGGGGGGGTGAGCACCCATATTTACACATATTATGGGGTGCTGCAAGAATTGCAGGGTAATGCAGAGGGATCATGGAATTTATGTGGATTCCCCCCCCCCCCATGTTTTAGCCGCCTATGTTTATTTATCCTTGTCCATTCAGGCCATATATTTGCAAGTTTTCACTTGAGAAGGGAAAGACACATACTATGTACATTCAAACTACAGATGTATTGGGCTTATTGGCTGAAGGATATGTGCATTGTGCAAGGTAGTATAAAATTCATGAATGTTTATTATAAGAGAAGAATTGTGATTGGACAAAAATTGTGCATTCATATTTTATTGTACGTTAATGAAGGTATGCGGTGTACTGAGAACGTTTACACGCGACTTTGGATTAGTTCATTTTAAGGGCGGTTGTGTGCATGTTTTTGTTAGAAACATTACTGCATTGGATTTCATAGAGTATTCAGATTTTCTGTTAAAGAATTAGCTGTTAACTTAATGTTCATGAATTAGGTTAATGTCTCCATATTTTTCTCGTGCATTGCAAAAATCAACACACTGGCGTAAGTTTGATTTGACTCCATAATAGCACTCACCCCTATGGGGCTTGATGCACATTATTATCATCAAAATGAGTGCGCGTGGCATTAATTTTTTGCCAATGCATCAAAGCTCAAAAGGCCTTCAGCCATTAACCTCTAATAAATGAGGGGAAACTTTCTTAAAAGAATTCCACAGATTTATTAAAAATGTTGGTGAAATTGGCAGAGAACCAACTCTACAATTTAATAGTTCCTACATCACCTAGGTAATGGCTATTATTGGACTAGGTAATATAAAGGGACTCTAATTAATTTAAGATATCAAAAAGACAACATGTTAGGAGGTTTATATTGACGTATGGAGTATGCTCTTATTTTTTGGATAAAAAATGTGACAGGAACGGTTCATTATTTTGTTCAGTTAACTGTAATTTTGTGAAAACATTCCATGTCTGCAATACTAATGATTCATAAGTGAGAAAGTATCAATGTGCTGCTAGAAGAAAGTTTGATATTTAAAAAAGTTTCCCCGAAATGTAGTGAAGTAGAGAAAGAGAAGGTTCACCCAAAAATTAATTACGCAATAGACCAAACAAAATTTTAAACAGTTCTGAGATTTCAATTTGTTTTATAATGAAAGTGAAAAATAATGGAATCTTATATCAAATGAAAAGCTTGACCGGTGCCATTCCTATGTCATTTGCTGGATGGCCGCATTTAGCTCTCCAGAGCCGAAATCCTTGTAGGTAGATCTTCTTTTAGTTCTATCAGGGTAACCAGCTACCCTCTATTTGGATTTTGTTAGAAAACCCGATGGGGTGTCGGTTTAGGATGACAACCAACACGGCCCTGTGACAGGTTAGTACTGGTTACCAGGATACCAGTAGCAGGGCACTCAAGAAAACCTGACCTGACCAATGACAGCTGTATGTGTTTTGTGAAGGATTTATATAATGACTTCAGAAGCAAAGAAGTGTATCATTTTTCAAATTTAAACATTGCTTACCAATCCTGCCAAGGTACAACAGTAAGGGATTTTTTATACAGGAGTATGCTTTGTTTTCTGTATTTTTTTTGGACACTATCTTTTGAAGTGTTACCCGTGGAGATGACATTTTCCTATTGCCAATTGCACATGGATTATTGACCACTATAAATGCATCTCTATTGAAAGGTTCATAAGAGCATCTTGTATGTGAACACTAATGGGATACTATGCAGATCTGAAGTTATTTTAGGAATAGGAGGATGTACAAATTATGACAGAAATTGTTTTAACATGTTCTGTGGTAAATGCAACCATATTTTATCTAAGTATTTCATCTTTGCCATTTGATTCTGTCAGTTATGAATGATAGATAAATGCAGAGGAAACCTTATTTTGTTAGTAATTATATAAATTAGATTTTTGTGTGTGTATTGGAGTAAAGTTATAAGCTATTTTAAAATGTAGTAGGTGTTTAAAGCCAGAATATAACACTTTGCCAGATGATTGCCTGATGATGGCATGTTGGAATTGCTCACATTTTCATATCTGATCTTTAAAGTGACAGGAGGAGATTTTTTTTGAGGATACAAATTTCTCTCAATTGCACTTGATCGGTTGTAGACCACCTACCGTGAACGTTTCGAAGGGCCAGTTTATTTTACAAACAAGCACAAAAGAAAAACCACAAACCTAGTTTTGAACTTGTCTGCTATTTTAATCGTCCCTATAGAAAACCATGCTTTGAATTTCTGTCGTGCACGACAGAAATTACAAATCATTATCTTATTGCATAAAGACGGCATATTCGGCTTATTCACTTCAGGTGTGATCCAATACATTGGGAAGCATTCCAAATATGCAAAAAAAAAAAAAACGGGGTCGAAAAAAATTGAGGGCGATTCTCTCTGAAAATGTCTCTTTAAAGAGACATGAGGAGATTTCCAGAAAGAAGCATCCCCAATTTTTCTCGAACCTAGGTTTTTTACATATTTGGAATGCTTACCAATGTATTAGATCACACCTGAAGTGAATAAGCCGAATACGCCGTCTTTATGTAATAAGATGATGATTTAGTAGTTTCTGTCGTGCACGACAGAAAGTCAAAGCATGGTTTTCTATGGGGAACGATTACGATAGCAGGCAAGTTCAAAGAAAAACAAGATTTGCAGTTTTCTTTTGCACCTGTTTGTCCAATAAACCTTCCAAACGTTCTCGGTAGGTGGTCTACAACCGATCCAGTGAAATTTGAGAGAAATTCATATCCTAAAAAAATCTCCCCCTGTCACTTTAAATGAATAAGCTATGAATTGTGCCATTATCTCATAAAGGGTGTTTTACTGTTAAGCAAGTCCCTCCTCGCTGTGGAACACCAGCTATTTGGGAAGGATGGATGATGTACATGTGTTTGAATATGTGTGTGACAAACATGTTAACCTAATATGTTAGCTCACATCTCTGATTCTATTGTATTTCCGGTGATCAAACTTTGTGGAAACAAATCTGAGGCAGAGGGGAACATACTAAAGCTCAAGGATCTTTCATGGTCAATTGCCATCTAGGGATCAAAGTAGCCCACCTATATTCTTTGAATAAAGTGATTGTGAAAGCTGCTAAATTCTAGTTTTGCTACTATGATAGTTGTACAGAGCAGTTTAAATTGATTGTTTTTCAAAACTTCCGAATTATGCATTGTTGAAGGCATTCTTTTACATACTACAAGAAAATCCATTGATAAACCAAACTAAAAAGCTTCTGCCATCTGGCCATTTTCCTTGAAATTGCACGACATCCATTAAGTTATTAAATATGCTTCTCATGTATTTGTTTAATGCTGTATGTGTACTGTATGGAAATCTGTAGTCATAACAAATAAGACTAAGGAAACTCCGGTATCCTACTTTACCCTTTCAACCCTGGTAGGTTCCGTGTAGGTTATGATGCATAAGTCAGCAGTTTTTTGAGATGGCTTTTCAAATGACCAAAGCCATCTCTTCAAAAACCTCTGACCTAAGACTGGACATGTTTGTACTTATTTGAATGCATTGTAATGCTGATTTTGAATATGTTCATGAAAATGCATAATTTTGGAAAAAAAATAATTTTATTGAAATCAGAACAAGGCAACTAAAATGTTACTTAGCCATTTCAACCATGGTAGATTCTGTATAGGTTATAGCACAGGAGCACATGTGTTCGGGGGGGGGGGGGGGATACAACCGACTTATGACCCAAAGGGCGTGGGTTCGAGTCCCGCTGAGGCTAAAGTGTTCTTGTGCACTTGGGCAATGCACTTTATCTCACTCGCCTCTTTCTCCACCTGGTGCAAAATGGGGAGCTGTTAGGAATATAAGTTCATTGAGCACCACCCAAAGGTATGAGTATACCTTGGGTATTTGTAATGAAATATCCCTAAATAAGATGTACCAGATGGTTTTCATTGTCATTGGAGTATTCCTTGCAAAAAAATCCTGATTTATTCTGAAAAATCTACATGACTATTAAGCAATTGTGGAAGCTGCCATCTTTATTCCTGTACTATATTTACAATGCCACACACAATACCAAAACAGAAGCCAGCAAAAATATATCACATGATATCAGCCAGTCTGCCACAAGCCTCGTCCTTGTGAACATTGGCGAGCACACAAATGATACAAGCTTAGCTCACGGCTTGTGGCAGAATGATAGTGTAAATAATAAACATGGCGGCTTCCTTAAATCATCTACTGATATAAAAATTAAACATGAAAATGGTGCTTTATTTGTAAGGAATACTCCAATGACCATGAAAACCCTATTGAAATCTTATTTAGGGATATCTTTCATTATGTAGTGCCGAATTCGATTCATGGCCAATAAATTTATTTTGCTCATACATAGGAAATGGCGACAAAAAGTGGACTTTGAATAGATAATATGCGTGCAAAGCAAGGAGAAGAAAGAAGCGATTTTACAGGTTTTTTTGGCGAATTGTTGGTTCAATTTAAAGCTTAGCATATCTGACGGTCAAACCCAACAGTCTGACTCTGTTTGGTGTAACACCACATCTTGTTGGAATGTTGGTGGTAAATTTGAATTTTTGTCACCCTTTTAAAATTCCAATTCTATTGTTTTGTAGCATCGAGCTGAAGTAACATGCCCAGGGAACCAGTGGTAACTATAGAAATGCGTCAACTCATGGATACTTAGTGATAATCTCAGCAACAGCATCAGCAGCATCAAAAACACAGCCGCAGCAGCACTCTAGGTCTAGTAGCAGCGGTCAACTAGAAGAACAAAACTAAAAACAATTGTGTATGCGGAAGTTAGTTCACAAACCGGTAAGAAATGGGATGGTAGTGTTGACGTGGAAAGAGTGATGAAGTTTGTATTAGGGAAAGCATAAAGGTACATTGGATTCACGAGGCACCATTCATTTTTGTAATGGTTCAACAGAAAATGACAAATATGCTTATTTTAAACAAAATTCAAGTGATTCTGACAGTCCTTTGGTTGTTGTTTGTCTTTGTAAACGAACAAAGTTAGTATATGCGTTGCCTCATAAGCCACTATGAGATAGGAAAAATTCTCATTCCCTTGGCACAGTTCAGTAGCTGTCACTCACCAAGGTAGTAGAAAAATACACCACCCTGGTTTTGGGTATGGATATATGATTAACCATATTCACACAAGGTCAGTTCATGTCAATTGTATGTACAAGTACAATCAATGAACTGTGTCCTTGGTGGATGAGCACATTGTAACTCATAGTGAGAAGTTTCCTGTAAAATATTATTTTTTTCATTATTGTACAGAAATTATAAATTTGTTGCATTAGGTGAGTTGATCAGCAAGTAAATTGAGCATGCATGAAATCCTTGGCTAATTTTCAAGATATAAAATTCTTGGACAATAGTTGTTTGAGGTAAGTCAGGCGACAACAAAGCCCCTTTACTTTAAGGTGTGGTCAACCCTGGTTGCTTTTGTTTTTACACGAAATTTTGATTTTGGCCCAATTTAAACATCAAACTGTGTACTATAGTTACCAACAAAGTTATCCAATGCAGACAATACTGGGCTGTACTTTTTTGCCGATTTTTAAAAAAGCTTATTTGACCAGTTAAAGTCACAAAAAACGCTGGTCTAAACGGCGGAATTTAAGCACTTTTCACGCCGTCAGGCGCAAGGGGCACCATCGCGTCGCGCGGTGAAATTTTGCTGCGTAATGAAGCGTGCGCGTGTTGTAATGTACTTTTGCGCGAACGCTCTGGGAAAAACAAAAAATAATATTTGAAAATGTAAACCAAGCGCTAATTTAGACGGAGAAATTTTTAATTTCTTCTGATTTCCGGAGTTAGAGGACAAAATATGTTTGATTCAATGTGCAATAAAGATGTCTTTTCCATCACTTGCACAAACATACTCAAGTGTGAAAGGTCAAAGATACAAGTATTGGAGAAAAGGACAACTGACAATGGCGTGAAAAAGGTCACTTTTTTACTAAAACACCAGATTTTCTCATGTTCAATTTTCGCAAAATTGGCAAATTTTCAGACAAGATTTAACTCCAAAATACCGAAGTAAAAGGAAGCGTTAACTTTCCTATGATAGCAACGGTCTCTCTAGGGACGGTTTTCTCCAATTTTTAATTTCGATTTCTAACAAATATTTCTAGAATATATACTCAAATTTGCGAAAGAAAAGTAAAAATCACCCTTTTTGACATTTTTTCCTTATATTTTGAAAGTAAGGCTCTATTTTAAAAATTGAAAAAACCTCCCTAGACAAATTGGTCTGTTTCTAAAAAAATAACATAAGAACATGAAAATTCTAATGGTTTTTGTGATGCTGTCTGAAAATTTTTGGGGCAAAATCGTGTTTATTTTAGTATTTTCTCAAAATCCGAAAGTTTTTTACATTAATCTGATGCCATCCATCGGTTTATCGTCACCACTTTTTCTTTCTAGAAATTATACTATTTATCTACAATAATCAAATATTGCAAAGTTACAAACCAAAATAGATCTGCGGAAGCTAAAGGTTCACACTGCCCTTAAAATGGTGTGAAGCATCTATTGTTGTTTTGGTTTATAATTAACTTCCAATTCCCTATATTTTGGCATATTTTTAGCTGAACGCACCAAGCTGGCAATAGTAAAACTGTCAGATTATTTATCAACTTTGTCTTTTTTATTGCTATGCATCCATGTTGTTAATAGAAAGTATCACATGTCATATTGTGCAGGTGTGTATTCTTTTTCTGCTTAATGTCTGTTATGATGACACATGAACAGATATTGCCCACATAGTGGCTTGGAAATATTACAATGATGGCAAAATAGTGGTTACACATGGAGGCACTGTATCCAATATGAGTGAATTTAACTCATTTTTTCGGTGTACTATGGGGGGTTGCATTGTTTAAAGTTAAGAACACTTAGTTTGTTACGTCGGTATGCGCTATAACCTCCAGATTTCCAAGAAGTAACAATGCACATGGCGCGTGCTAGGACCACAGCTGTTTTGTTTACACTTTTGGTTGTGCGTGTTTGCATTTGTTTAGAACAATTATGCATGGGTATGATTAGAACAAAAGGAATGGTTGATGATTAAAACATGTTTTTATTTCACAATAGATTTTAATATATGATATGGAACGGAAGCGTTTCTTTGCTATAATTGTTTTGTTGGGTAGAAAATTGTTGCTTGAAGGGTCTTCAATCATGTGTTGACACAGTGGGTCATCAGAAAATGAACAATTCGCACCAGATGCATCCGGGGGGGTTGGGGGGGTGCGTGACTTCGAAAAGTGGACTTTTTTTGAAAAAGTGGACCTTTTTTGGTACAAGTGCAATCTAACCCCCCTAAAATGGTCCTTTTTTGGACTTTTTTAACAATGTTTTTTTTTTTTTTTTAACTTTTGTGTCAAAGTTTCTATCAAATTTTGGACATTGTTATCAAAAAAATCAGCAAAAGTGGACCTTTTGCCCCTTGTAATGGATTAATCTCAGGTGGCTAAAAATGAGGGGGTAAAAATGTGCAGGTGCACTGTATGACATGATGATCCCTAATCTACAAATTGGAATTTTTTGGAGTGTATAAAAACTAGCATTTTCCACATTTATTTTATTTTCCTACAGATTTCCCAGATGGATATTCCATAAGACGTTAAGTGGAAGCCAAGTACTTCTAAAACACAAAACCAAACCAAGGAGAAATCCTCAAGGTACAGACCTTACAAGATCCCCGACGTCCACCGACTCGTAGTGGACACGGACCTGTGGATATTGACAGTGGCTTTACAGCCCTAAACATTCTGGACTAACACAGGATGTCATAACCATGATGCTGCTACTGGACCTAGTGCTAAAGGACATGGTAGTCCTACTCATATTGCAATTCCCAGAATTAATGTACCCGCCACCACCTGGGGTGGTGGCCCCTATGACACAACTATGTATAGTGGGGTTGGTATGATGCACGGCCAACCGCCTCCACCGGCTACAAACTATCCCGCCGCTTCCCCATCCTCCGGTGTCGGTGATGTCCCCACCTCAACCGTGTATGCCTCCACCGATGAGCTATGCCAGGATTCTTAGCCAGGCCCCTCCGCAACCAACCCCAGTGATGCAACACACCCACACATTCCGCAAGGTCGCCCTGCCGAACAGCCCATGCAAGCCGCCTATGGCAAATAGGAATATTCACTGTACTCCCACACGCATGGGCTCGCCTCAGTACAGAGGGGGCAGGACAAACACTCAGGGAAACTTTGCTAAGAATAACAATCCCGTGCAACAAAAATTAGAAAAAACGGACGCTCCAGGAAGTAATAGCAAGAAGAAGAAAAAGAAACAACGCAAACAACAGAGAGGTGGCGCCGGTGGCGATGCTAATCGGTCAGAAGAACCTGTAATGAATTTGAGTCAGATGGAACCACCACCCCAGATTCAGGACACTATGGAATATCCGGAGTTGCCGAGTGGATTTGTGAAGTCGGTGATGGGCGGTGGGGCTTATCAACAAATTCAACCGGCCTCGTACAGTGCAATCTTGCAACAAAAGGCACCGGTGAGGAGAATGGTAAGAATTGAAATGGTAGTGAAAATTATCCAAAAGCATAAAATATTTTGAAATTTGCAGAAGTAGTTTTCTTTTCTGAATATCAGTGATCAAGGGACATACACTACGATACATTGACTCAAGCAAATAATGGCATTATTGACAAGTAAATCCACCTGGTATTCAGCGGACAAAGCTCTTCAGATTCCCCTTTGTTTAGTTGGAACTGCAGAGCCTTTGTTACTGTCCATGCAGGTGAATAGATGTCAGGCGTTATAGACTAATTACCCCCGCCCAGTTTAGGGTATACGTTTCACATAGAAGTCTCAAATACGCAAATGAGGTATTGCCTTTGATTCCGTCATGCACTGTATGATTGGGACTTCTATATGAAACGTCTACCCAGTTTGGATTGAGCTGGCCTCGTTCGCGATAAAAATAAACTTTGAGGTTCTACTGTGAGTTCAATAATTTTGACTGTATATTTCATCATTTATTGAAAAAAGAAACTAATGTGAACAAAACTCACAGTGGATATATTGCTTGGTAAGCTGTGACCAAACATTTTTGTGCAGAACCAAGATCCGTAACTTATTGCGGGACCTCATTCAATTACCACCAGGTATTTAGAAAATACAAAAGAAGGGGTCTAGCGACCTATGCTAACAACACATTAAATTGAAAAGAAATGGGGTTACGCGACAAGTTACTGTAAGTTAAGTTTTGTTTCTGCACAAAGATGTTAGGTCACAGTCTGCCAAACAACTTTCTTTCATGATTTTTTGTTCATCTTTGTTTCCTTTTCGGAAAATTGATGCAATATATGGGCAAAGTTAATTGAACGCACAGTAGAAGCCTAAGATTTATTTATTCGTGAAAGAGAACGAGTATCTTGTGCTTTGCGTCATGAAAAAAAAAGCTCAATCTTAATCTGGTGATGAGCACCTGAAATCTTTTTTATCTGGAAGTACAGAGCTATTGTTATTACCTATACAGTTGAAAAGTAATTTGTAGTGCTTTATCCTCTGCATACCGAGCGGATTTACTGGATATCAACAGTGCTATTATTTCCTCGAGTCAATGCTGCATGATGTATATCTACTGGTCACTGATATTTAGGAAAAGAAATTGTGATGACATTTTATTCATTTTCAATCAAATGTGCAACTTTTGCACTTGACATCCCCCAGAGTATGTAAAGGTATAATTAGACAATAATAACTGCGCAGAAATCAGTTACTTCCCCGATATGCATAACCAATGTCCTTATGCAAGCATCTTTATCTCTTTGATCCCATGGAGTAAAAACTGAGTAGAAATTTCTTCATTTGTTACATTGTCATACCTCAACATTATCCTGATATATCTGAACACCAATTTTTAAAAGTTAACATTGCAAAAGTGTTAAAATTCAAGGATAAATACACCCAAACTGACCAGAGTGAAATGGCCCTTCTCGCATTTTCATGAACGTGTCACAAGATGCTGCAGGGATTTGACTTTGACTTTGAAGTGACATTTTAGTTGGCTGTTTTGATTTCGGAAGTAAACAATGCCCACATGTGGGTCACACATGCCATACGTGACAGAACATCGACACGATCATGACGTGACATGACCACCTTGTTTACACGGTCACTTCTGCTGGTGCAACCGCCAACAATACAGCACTGCAGCATTATTATTATGTATATTTAGGCCTAAAATCAAGACAAAATATGCCGTACAACTCAGTGCATACAGCAAGAAGTCAACTATGTTGGAAACTTGTGCCGTGTCGCTAGCGTTCCACGATGCTCCTGAAGTACAGCCAACTAAAATGTTACTTCCGGGTCATCATGACCAGGTTGAAAATCACTTTAGTTTTGGAATTGCCCTTCAAAGCTTGTCAGAATCCTGTAATTGTATGCCCAATTTTGATAAAATCTGTAGTATCTCAGTTACTTTTTTAAGCAGATTTTACATTAATACTAATGTATGAGTGAATAAACCATTTTGAGGGTGTTTTAGGTATTTTTAAAACATGTTCCATGGAGCTTTCAAAGTGAAAGATAAGTCTGTAGAATTTTCTTGAGATATTTTTAAAAGTGAAAAAAGTTACCAAAAGAAAGAAAACATTGCTGGGTTAGGTTGCTTTTGGTCTTATTACTTCTCTGATATGTTACATTACCTATACTTGCTACAAATATGCAATTTTTTCCCTGCATACAATAGTCCGGATATAGCCCCACAATATAGAATATAAACAATGCATAAGGCAGCTATTTTGTGGATACTCATATAATGTTACTATCAAATAGCTGCTCTATGACTTATTCCATTCTATGCAGCTATCAGGATATTGCCAGACAAACTTCTATTTTGATGCTGACATACATAATACCATTGCAAGGTCATACAAATCCAAAACCCTAACTTGATAATTTGATACTGCTTAAACTTGAGACGATGATCACAAATCTGGTGATCATTATGCCCAGACGCGAAACAAATGGCAAAATCATTTCTGGTCTGAACACAACCATGATGCTTAATCATCACATTGTTGATCAGAGAGCCCATGCACTCCAAATGACTTTAACACACATCTTGATATTGGAGTTCTGTATGCAGATACCATTTGGCTGAGAGTGTGCAAGGTTTTTTAGTTGTAATCCAGTGTATACAGCATGTAGTTAAACAATCATGTATCACTGTTTCATTGTTTTAATAGCACTGATGAACTTTTATGTTTAAATTTCTTTTGTTTATTATTTGCTTTTAATGTCTTCTTTCTTTTGTAAAAATATTTGTTCTTTTATTTGAAACTAGCATTATAGCTTGAATTGTGGTTTTATATGTATTTACACAATCAAGCAAAACTCCATTTTGTCCAAAATATCATTTATGACTTTGTTGCACTCACACATTGCTGTAATGACCTACATGTAATTGCTACAACAGGTGGTGTTGAGTGGTCTCCTAGACTACAAAAATATTAAAAATAATATCAAACAAAAGCTAACTTAGAACAACATATGAGAATTTGTTTCACAAAATGACTTGACCATGTCATTTAAAAAAAGTTACTAGACCAAGAAAAAAAAACAAGTTTGTCTCAGAAGACCACATGCATTTTGTTTAAAGTTGGTCTTTGACCGCATAATTGTTTTTTTTAGGTTTTACTCATTTGAACTTTTTTTTTAAATTCAGGAAAAAAATGAAAGTGGGTCAAAAATGCAATTAAAAAAAAAATCCCACATTTCGCATTAACATTTTTCTAAAAAAAGGCATTTTGCATTGCCATTTTCACATTTCTTCTGAGACTAACTTGGTTTTTTTTTGCCTTGTGTGAAATGTTTCAAGTTACCATGTACCAGAATCGCAAACCAAAAATGGTCAAGATTAAGGCTTGTCTATTGTGTCTACATGTATTTGCATGATGAATTAAACATATTGTGCGAATTTATCATATTGTACAATAAGCTTTGATCATCTTATGATTATACAGCTTTGACTTTGACCTTCTAAAAGTTTTGAACTTTGACATAATATAACCTTAACCTTTAAATATAACCTTAACATTTAACCTATTAATAACTACGAGCATTGTAACTAAGCTTTGACCTTTGGAACATAACCTCTTACTTTTTAAAAGCTATAAACTTAAACCTTTTAATAACTAGCACATTATCTATATTTTCTGTAGCTTGCCAGAGACAGTAGCAGTGAAGAGGATCCTCCAAACCATCCAGCTGAGTTCATCCAACCAGAAGACCTCTTGAATCCCGAGGCAGCTGCCCATGGGATAAGAGATGGCAAGAATGCACGCAAAAGAAGGAAGAAAGCCATCATGGCTGCCCAAGCAGCTGCAAAAGTATGTCAACATAAAGTATCATATTTCACAAAAGATGACTAGAGTCATTAGAAAGGGGGGGGTGTCTAGAAATGTTTCAAACTTAAGCAAGTACTTTGTGTAAGTGGTACTTAATTATTTGTACCAGTTGTATGTGTGTAAGATAGTGATGTAGTTGAATAAAATATAAACAGAATTCTATCAATTTGCAGGATCAAAATGCATAGTCAAATTTTCATGACAAATGGAATTTGGGTTCAGTTTTAAATTTTAAATTGATTACAGAATAGAATTTTTTTTTTTTTTTTTTTTTTTATGACTTTGTTGCACTCACACATTGCTGTAATGACCTACATGTAATTGCTACAACAGGTGGTGTTGAGTGGTCTCCTAGACTACAAAAATATTAAAAATAATATCAAACAAAAGCTAACTTAGAACAACATATGAGAATTTGTTTCACAAAATGACTTGACCATGTCATTTAAAAAAAGTTACTAGACCAAGAAAAAAAAAACAAGTTTGTCTCAGAAGACCACATGCATTTTGTTTAAAGTTGGTCTTTGACTGCATAATTGTTTTTTTTAGGTTTCTAAGAAAAGGTGCATTTTGCATTGCCATTTTCACATTTCTTCTGAGACTAACTTGTTTTTTTTTTGCCTTGTGTGAAATGTTTCAAGTTGCCATGTACCAGAATATCAAACCAAAAATGGTCAAGATTAAGACCCGTCTATTGTGTCTACACGTATTTGCATGATGAATTAAACATATTGTGTGAATTTATCATATTGTACAATAAGCTTTGATCATCTTATAATTATACAGCTTTGACCTATGACCTTCTAAAAGTTTTGAACTTTGACATAATATAACCTTAACCTTTAAATATAACCTTAACATTTATCCTATTAATAACTATGAGCATTGTAACTAAGCTTTGACCTTTGGAACATAACCTCTTACTTTTTAAAAGCTATAAACTTAAACCTTTTAATAACTGAGTAGCACATTATCTATATTTTTTGTAGCTTGCCAGAGACAGTAGCAGTGAAGAGGATCCTCCAAACCATCCAGCTGAGTTCATCCAACCAGAAGACCTCTTGAATCCCGAGGCAGCTGCCCATGGGATAAGAGATGGCAAGAATGCACGCAAACGAAGGAAGAAAGCCATCATGGCTGCCCAAGCAGCTGCAAAAGTATGTCAACATAGAGTATCATATTTCACAAAAGATGACTAGAGTCATTAGAAAAAGGGGTGGGGGGGTTGTCTAGAAATGTTTCAAACTTAAGCAAGTACTTTGTGTAAGTGGTACTTAATTATTTGTACCAGTTGTATGTGTGTAAGATAGTGATATAGTTGAATAAAATATAAACAGAATTCTATCAATTTGCAGGATCAAAATGCATAGTCAAATTTTCATGACAAATGGAATTTGGGTTCAGTTTTAAATTTTAAATTGATTACAGAATAGAATTTTCGACTATCCAAATCGCATTCCTTAAGATGTCTTATTTTTTATTTTTACACCATTTAATACCGTTACACCGATTGCTCTTATTTTCTATTTAATAAAAAAAAGAAGAAACAAAATAATTATCAAAGGTAAGTCAGGAATTATGTTTTAAGTACTCGCATATTCTTAATCATAGGCCAATAATCTGACAACTAATTATTTTCACAGCTATTTCATTCTGCAAAATTTGAAGATTTTTGTAATTTATTAAGTAGGTACTTCAAAATAACATAAAATTTGGTGACAATAATACATCAATGTGTGTTAAATTTCCATGGCCCAATCGTTAATAGCCCTGTCCCCAGAACCCTTGATTTTACCGGAAGTGGTCAAAATTTTGGTGTCTGAAGAAAGCTACTATTTTTCTCATTTTCCCTTGACAAAATGTTTGGTTTTGATGTTATGAGTGAAAAATGTGCCATATTTTTGTAGACCAATATTAATTTTACACAGTACTGGATTGTAATATCAGCACGAAAATTTACAGATGGGGTTTTGCGATCAAAGTCATTCAAACAAGACTTCATATGACTAAATCAAATCATCTCTCTTTAATTACAAGCCTTTATAAGTTATTTTATAGCATCCCATATGGCAACCCTATCTGCAAAACTTGAATAGACTTTTAAAAAACACTATGAAAAATAAATCATTTCTTTTCAATCTGTTTTGTTTAGGTCATGTTTTGTTTATCTAGTTTTGCACTGGATATAGTTACAATACATACAATACATACATACATACACATAGTTGTGGCATGACTTTGTATTAATAGCATTTATTATCAGCCCAGAACAGATGTTTCATGTTATTGTGAAAAAATAAAATTACAAACATTACAATCATTAAGTATTAGATTACAGTTTGTATATCATTATATTACAATGGTTAGTGTATTACTTAATTTTATCCTTCCTTAGGAATATTCTGAAATCACAGAAGAGCAGCGTCAACTCCAGGAGAACTTCAAGAAACCCAACAAGAGAACGAAAATGCCTATTGAATTTGATTTGGGCGATATGCTGGCAGCACTAGAGGTAATTTATCTTATTATAGAACTGTAGATTATAGCCTCCCAAAAATATAAAAATCCATTGAATTTGATCCAAGGCAAGGCTGGTATAGGTTGAATCAAGTTTCCGAAAAGGTGGGGGTCGGAGGAAGGGGGCAAAGGCTCCGGCAGGGTGTTCCAACAAATTAAAGCAATGTGGTCAAAAGGTGGGATTCAGACACCCAGGACTGCCCCTCCCTGTATTTGCCTATTTGAAGGATATCCTGGCAGCATTAAAGGTATTGTATCTTAAAGGCTGACACAGAGATTTCCCGAGGAGGGCACCCTCAATTTTCAAATAAATCATGTTTTATGCATTTACATAATGCGTGTCCATATACTAAGCACTGTGTGAAATAGCTAAGCTCAAATCAAAGTCCTATTATAGAAAATACCAACTTTGTTATAAAATTCCTGATGCAGAATTTTGCTATACAAAGTATCGTATGGCACTGTTATACTATATATTAATGTTTATTGCATCAAAATGAAAAATCTGATTCATATCAGACTTTGGAATGGAGCATTTTAGGGACTATTTTTAATAAATACACAAAAAAATTATTTCAAAATCTCTGATTCAGCCTTTAATAGTAATGCAGATTAGGACATTGGCTTAAATGGCAGACTCATGATGTGAAGGTTGTGGGTTCGAGTCCCATTGGGGCCAATGTGTTACGCACTTGAACAAGGCACTTTAATTAGCTTACCTTTCTCCACCCAGGTGTAAAATGGGAGCTGTTAAAGGAATATCACTATCTTAATCTAAAGAGTGGATAGGTTTTGAGCCCTTAACCAGCAGCCGTCTAGATGAAACAAAATGATTCTGATGAAATTGAGATCAATATGAAGCACTTTTATCTTATGTAAAGATGCTATATTTCATTTCAAACCCAACAGGAGAACAAAAATACCTGTTGAATATGATCTAGGGATATGCTGGCAGCATTAGAGATATTGTAACTTACAGCAGTGTAGATTAGAAACTCACCAAGAGAACTCAAATGCCTATTACTTTGATCCTAGGGATATGCTGGCCACACTAGAGGTAATATATCTGGTAGCACTGCTAGATCCACACACTGACCCGAAAGCTCTGCCCCTAGAACAGTTTTTGTTTTGTTGCTCAATGAAAGAATGATTATTAATAAAGAAATAGATCATTAAATTAAATCGGTGAAAAGTTAATCACAAACTGAAGTGTATAAATTTGAATCTTTTGAGTTTGCTGGAAGATCTAAGGTTATTAAAGGGATTAGCAGCGATAATGCGAGAGGATTGAAAAAAATGTGAAAATGCATATCTTAACTTATAAATCAGGGATAAGTGTGTATAATTCCAGTAACTGCTTTAATGCAGAAACAAACCACCAAATAGTGAAAAAAAATAAGTATTTGAGGAAAATTGTCATACCGTCTCCCGCAAATAGAGAATAGAGTCTCCTGTCTCTCAAAATCTACACTAAACAGCTCATCGTGGTTTACACCAGTACAGAATAAACAAAAATAAAGAATGTTTGTGTTTGAGGTCAAACTGTATTGATCATGGTGCACAATATCACACTGAAAATCTGTGATATTCACCGGGAAAGGCTTTTTGATCTCAAGTCGGAATTTTGATACGCACGTATAGAAATTACAGAATCGGATAAAAAGTACTGCCTTGTCTTTAATACACAGATTTCAAGCCAACAACTTGCTGGTTATGTTTGCATATCCATACCAGTAACAAGAATATAAAAATATGAATTTTGATGATTTTTTCGATGTTTCGGATTAGCAAATCGCTGCTAATCCCTTTAAGTAGAAGTTATTTTGTTACGATGTAAAAGTTTATTGATGTATTTGGCAAGTGTTGCTAACATTAATAACAAAGGAAATTCCCACCCACATAGCATTTCCACACAAGTACACCTTAAGGGTATGGAACCGATTAATCAGCAGTGGATATGTCACAAACCAATTTGTTATGGGTGACTTGGATTTGGATTAGGCATGATTCAAGATGTGTCTTGTTCTCTATCCATAAGTTATGACCTTGAAAATTTATGAAGTTTAAGCTTGATCTTAATGAAGAATATAACTCTTAAACTTAACCCTCACCCGTCCGAAGTGCAATGAGAGGCAATCAAGTTGTGCCTATTGCATGTAATTGCACATCGGATGTCAAGAGCTATTTATTTTATGGGCAATGCACCGGCAATGCCTTCCATTGCACTTCGGCCGCTCTCCCCACAGAAGACCTATTGCTGCCTATTGCATGTGAGACTAAAAAGCTTTTTCCGCTGCGGGAAAAATGGCTCGCTGGTAATGCAATGCAATGCAAGGCACCGATTGTGTGCTTTTGCACCTGGGATGTCAGGAGACAATTCAGTATGTATTGCCTTCTATTGCACTTTGGCCGTTCTATAGCTGACTACTCTGTGACGTTTTTAGGGTTAATAAAATATTCATAAGTATTGGAATTGTGCCAGGGAATTGTACTTTCTGGAGTAAGAAGTGATGTCATAGTTTTCATGCAGTGATTTTTTTTTTTTTTTTTTTTTAAAGTTTATTGATGTATTTGGCAAGTGTTGCTAACATTAATAACAAAGGAAATTCCCACCCACATAGCATTTCCACACAAGTACACCTTAAGGGTATGGAACCGATTAATCAGCAGTGGATATGTCACAAACCAATTTGTTATGGGTGACTTGGATTACAAGGCACATATTAGTCTTTCACAGAGACTTCAGACTTTTTAAATCTTCGTCAGAACTGCTTTAGAAATGCGCACCTTGTTCTTGATTTTGCTGAAGTTTACTAAATAAAAGGTTGCTGCATTTTTTTAAGAGGAATATTTGGATTAGGCATGATTCAAGATGTGTCTTGTTCTCTATCCATAAGTTACGACCTTGCAAATTTATGAAGTTTAAGCTTGATCTTAATGAAGAATATAACTCTTAAACTTAACCCTCACCCGTTTGAAGTGCAATGAGAGGCAATCAAGTTGTGCCTATTGCATGTAATTGCACGTCGGATGTCAAGAGCTATTTATTTTATGGGCAATGCCTTCCATTGCACTTCGGCCGCTCTCCCCACAGAAGACCTATTGCTGCCTATTGCATGTGAGACTAAAAAGCTTTTTCCACTGCGGGGAAAATGGCTCGCTGGTAATGCAATGCAATGCAAGGCACTGATTGTGTGCTTTTGCACCTGGGATGTCAGGAGACAATTCAGTATGTATTGCCTTCTATTGCACTTTGGCCGTTCTATAGCTGACTACCCTGTGACGTTTTTAGGGTTAATAAAATATTCATAAGTATTGGAATTGTGCCAGGGAATTGTACTTTCTGGAGTAAGAAGTGATGTCATAGTTTTCATGCAGTGATAAACATGCGCATTGTGGTGAGTCTGCAATTGCAAAGTCAGCTTTCATGATATGCTTGCAAAATAACTGTGCAAAAGTGATCATATCACTCCATGTTTCTGGCAAAATGAAGTTTACACATAGCAGCAGGAATTATGTAGTGGGAAATTCAACAAAAACTTGAATGCTGTTCACCATGTAGCGCCAAATGTCCCTGTCCATAATTAAGTTGGGGATGTCAGATGGATCCTGCTGGATGTCCCGAGGAATCAGATCAATAAAATAATTAAAGGGGCAAGGACTAAACTTGAAGCAATAAGACTAATGTAATGGGGATGGCATAGTCCTAAGAATGTATGCAATGCTAGTTTTTGTGAAAAAAAAAATAATTGTTGAAATGAAAAAAGAAATTAAAAACTGAACAGAAACCAAGAGAGAGTTATGATGTTACAGGTAGAGTTAACAGAAGTGAAAGACGAGATAAATCACCATGGCAACAGAACAGAAAGTGAGTAACGTAGAACATAGAATAGTCGGTAGAAGATCATGGTGATTGTCTGGTTACAGTAGAACAGAAAATACCAGACTTGAAGGCAGACTACAAAAAACAAAGTGACAAGAGGAAAACTAACACTGCTAGGAATCAATGACAGAAAGCTAAATTTAAAGATAGAATAGCAGAACAACTCATTGAAGTCATCATGGACAACATATTTGCCATATTTCAAGAATATGGTTAATGACAAGACAACACGGCAGGAGTAAGCAATACCAATGACTTCCAACATGAAATAGACATCCAGTGAATGGTGTAATTCTGCTTTCCTCGGTCATAATCAGATTTGTACATGAGTCACTTAAAGTGCTGTATGGGAGCGAGACATGGTGTCTGACTGAAAATGAGATGGGGATTCTGAGAAGGACAGAGAGCGCAATGATAAGAACGATGTGTGGTGTGAAGTTGATGGATAGGATGAAGACTGAGGACTTGATGCAGATGTTGGGTTTGAAAGAAGCAATGGACCGGTTAGTGAAGGCGAATAGTGTTCGTTGATATGGGCATGTGCTGAGGAAGGATGATGAACATGTTTTAAGAAGGGCTTTTAAGTTCAAGGTGGGTGGTTTGAGGAGGAGGGGAGGATGGAAGAAGCAAGTGGAAGAGGAGCGTAGGAGGGTTGGGTTGAGGATGGAGAATGCATTGAATCGGGCGATGGAGAATGCATTGAAGTGGAGGGAGGGAGGGAGTAAGGGCGATTGCTACGAGTGTGAGGTGAATCCGGCCACCCCCGTTTTACGGGGACAAAACTGGATTTAAGACTTTGGATTTACTACTACTACTACTACTATTACATGAGTCACTTAAAGTTCTTAAACAAAACTGAATATAGACGAATTATCTTTAAAAGTGCATTTTTTATTTGGTCTAATGCAGTAGAATGCTATGTTTGTATACCTACAGAAACAGCAGCAAGAACTGAGTGCCAAGCGCCAACCACAGGCATTTATTCCAGCTAGGGCTCGCAATCTGCCACTGTCCCCAGTCAAGAAGCCTCCGTTCCAAGCAACTCCAATTCCTCCAGCACCTGTGGTCATGCCAAACCCAGCACCAGTACAGTTCAAACCACCAGGAGAAGTGAATAGGGTCAGTATTGTTTACTAGTAATTAAGTGCATCAAATTACAAAGAAGGACTTAAAGCAATATTAGCAAATTTTTTTGAAGAGCGCCCCCAATTTTTCAAAAAAATTGAGATTTTTACACAGTTGCATTGGTAACTGGCTAGTAAACTATACCTGTGAATGGTTAAGCTAGAAAATGTCTGTGTGTCACAAACGAAGGAATTTTGTAATTAGAATAATTATTATCAGGGATCCCGATAATAATTCAACTGCTGCTGGAAACGGCCTTCCAATGTGAAATAGCCAGGAAATAGCGCCATGTACGTGTCTACGCTCATCCATTAGTTGTTTTATTGGTTCAGGAAAGTCAAGTTAGAGGTTATCTTCTCGAGGTGGCACTATTTCATCATGGACGGACATAAACGTAGCATTTCCAGCTCTGCCGTTAAGTCCAATCTGGGATCCCAATTCTAATTACAAAATCGCTTATTTTATGATTAATACGCATTTCTTAGCATTCTCGTTCGCTGGTGTAGTTTCCTAGACAATTACCAACGTAACTGTGCCAAAATATCAACTTTTGAAAATTGGGGGCACTCTTCAAAAAATGTGCCATTATTGCTTTAAAGTCTGCATTGCATGCCTGTGAGGCCTGAAACTTTCAGGTGTGCAATTTTTACCCCCCCCCCCCCCCCCCCCCCTTTTTTTTTTTTTTTTTTTTTTTTTTTTTTTTTTTTTTTTTTTTTTTTTTTTTTTCAAAAAGAAAGGGGAATATTATAATAGTGTATCCCGTGGGTGTGGGTGTGTGGGTATTGGTGTGTGGGTGTAGGTAGGTTTTACCTAAAAGGCTCTCATTTCATTTCTTTAGATTTCATTATCAACCAACCTTTGGCCCCCTATCCAAATAATATTTGGGTACGGAACCCAAGATAAGTTAACACTTAAAACTATTTTGCATGAATCTATTGTGTCTTGTCATATACATTGGATTAGGCTCTTGTACCATTTGTATTGTATTTTGTGCCTTTACAAATGACTTACTCAGTTAATCAACTTGTCATTGCCAACTATTGCACTCTGTATTGTTTCAAATGTTTTTGTTTTGTCCTGTACTCTGCACTTGTTTTCATTTACGTCTGTCTTGTACATGTTTGTTCTTTGTCTTGAAACTTAAGAATAGTAAGGGTGGCCAATTACTTCGAGCTTTGCTCTGCTTGGTCACCCCACCACTAATAATCATTTTTACACTTTGTATGTATTGATCAATGGTGAAATAAAATGAACTGAACTAGCACATATCAGATCAAAAGTCATCCAGGGTCTAATGAGGGGGTTGCCAATGGTAAACTATAAAATGTACTTGTATGATAAGTTGGACTTCATTATGTATCAAACTTGGTGACAATATTATGGTATGGAACCTGAGATGAGTTGACACATTTTGGGTCAATATTAAAGGGGTATTTTATGATCTTAGCAATTTCTGTTTTATTCAGGGTTCCGTAGATTCACTGTAAAAGGTTATTTAATATTTAAGGTATCTGATTGTGTTGATGTCCTGGAGCCTGTTTGTGTCACCATCATAGTGATATAAAATTGGTTTGATATTATACTGCAAACATGGAATGTGTTTAGGTATGTGGTAAAAATAGATATCGTCCATCAAGACTTTTAATTAAAACTTCGATGTAATGGATGACATGACATAGCCACATCAAGTCATGTACACCTTCTCGGGTTAAGATGTTATCATTAGTTGCCTGTCCATTTGTTTAGGTGCACAATCCGTTAGACATGACAGCCCCAGCTAAAGGGGTAAGGAGAGAGACAATAGCAGCCAAGAAGAAACCAAGTGCACTGACAAGAGAGTCATCCTGAAGGAGAGAGAGGAGAAGAAAGGCTAAGAAACATTGGAGGAAAGATGTCTATCAGATGCAGAGGAGTAAGTGCCACTTGTGATTGCAAGTTGTGTTTTTTAGAATTATTAAGGTAATCAAAAATGTGGATAGATGAAGGCCATGGGAAAAAGGACTTGAAGCCAGGATTGATTTGTTAAAGGGCTGGGGGGGGGAAGGGGGCAAAGAGACCCTCCCCCCTTTTGTGATCAAAACTAAAGAAAGTCTACCAGTGAGTGAAGTTAGCAAAAAAAAACATATACCCCCGCAGCAAGGTAAGAGATAACAAATTTCCAGCCACCCCCCCCTTTTGCTGAGGTCCGATCATCCGTTTAAAGTGTAGTGGTCTTATGCCGTATTTTGAGAAGTCATACTGTATTGTCAAGCAAAGCTGATGGTTGTGATCCACAAAAAATTCAACTTTATCACAAGGTCCTTATGTAAGTCATGTGTTCTAACTGACCAATTGTGGTCAAAAAATCCTCCTGAGGCAGTTCTCCTGGGTTGAACAATATTATTAGTTTTATTTCAATATGACGATAGCGATAGCATTGTCAGGTTATGATATGGTTACAACTATGATGATTTTTGTTTGTGTTTGTTTTTGACAGTGAGCAGAATAATTCAGATGAGGAGCAAGCATGGATAATGTTGTTGGAGGTGACCCTGGACTTGGTCTGTCACAAGATGGTAAGATGAAATCTGCTCTTGCACATAGTCATGTATGAAGACAGAGAAAAGGCAGACACACACTATACAAACATGCTTTCCTCAGGTGCAAAAATGGGGAGCTGTTAGGAATATTGGCCATTGAGTGCCGCCCAAGGGTATGAGTATTCCTGGGCATTTGTAAGGCAGCTGACATAGTCTAGTAGCAGCGGAATAAAGGTAAAGTGCTTTGCTACATTGTGAAAGCGCTCTATAAATGTGAATTTATTAGTATTATTTTTTCACTTTGTTGCAGTAACAGCTACAAGTGACGTGGTAGATCGGTGCCTTCACAAACTCTCAGAGTGACCTTTCACCCCTGGAGTCAGATGTCCCAATGAGTATGAGTCCGCTGTCACCTGGTTCCCCACTCAGCTTGGTTTATCTAGTCCAGCCACTGGTATGAGGACTAACTCTCCTGCACAGGTCACACCAAAGATACATAGTAGGAGGTTTAGAGAGTGAGTATTCGTTTCTGCTGTTGAAAAATTGACAGAATATACAGGTGTAGGTAATGGTAGATATGGATTGGGTGGAAACAAAAGTCAGGGGTCGGAACCCTTCCATCATGCACAGGGCCATCCAAACCTGGCCCTGTGAAGATGGGAAGGGTTACTGACAAAAAAATGTCAGTTAATGGTTAACATCAATATTAGCACAGTAGGAATAGGGTGGTGCCACCATGCATTATTAATTCTAGGGCCAAAACTGCAAGTTGCTTTCCAGCAGTAATTGGGGCCAGCGTATCCAAGTGTCAGGGCTCCATATCAAGTAGAGAAATGTAGACTAAAATAGGAACGCGCATCTTTAACCTATAATCATGATATTAAAAGCTTACCTGCCTTAGACTGTGTGTCAGTCTGGGATTTTAAGACTGATATTACAAGAAAAACACACACAAGAAAACATTTTTTTTTTTTTTTTTTTTTAAATTTTCAAACATTTACAATTATTGAAAATCAACAATGGAGTTAACATGACTATAGCCAATCAAGTCAAATCTACACCTTCTCGGGTTAAGATGTTATCATTAGTTGCCTGTCCATTTGTTTAGGTGCACAATCCGTTAGACATGACAGCCCCAGCTAAAGGGGTAAGGAGAGAGACAATAGCAGCCAAGAAGAAACCAAGTGCACTGACAAGAGAGTCATCCTGAAGGAGAGAGAGGAGAAGAAAGGCTAAGAAACATTGGAGGAAAGATGTCTATCAGATGCAGAGGAGTAAGTGCCACTTGTGATTGCAAGTTGTGTTTTTTAGAATTATTAAGGTAATCAAAAATGTGGATAGATGAAGGCCATGGGAAAAAGGACTTGAAGCCAGGATTGATTTGTTAAAGGGCTGGGGGGGGGAAGGGGGCAAAAGAGACCCTCCCCCCTTTTGTGATCAAACTAAAGAAAGTCTACCAGTGAGTGAAGTTAGCAAAAAAAAACATATACCCCCGCAGCAAGGTAAGAGATAACAAATTTCCAGCCACCCCCCCCTTTTGCTGAGGTCCGATCATCCGTTTAAAGTGTAGTGGTCTTATGCCGTATTTTGAGAAGTCATACTGTATTGTCAAGCAAAGCTGATGGTTGTGATCCACAAAAAATTCAACTTTATCACAAGGTCCTTATGTAAGTCATGTGTTCTAACTGACCAATTGTGGTCAAAAAATCCTCCTGAGGCAGTTCTCCTGGGTTGAACAATATTATTAGTTTTATTTCAATATGACGATAGCGATAGCATTGTCAGGTTATGATATGGTTACAACTATGATGATTTTTGTTTGTGTTTGTTTTTGACAGTGAGCAGAATAATTCAGATGAGGAGCAAGCATGGATAATGTTGTTGGAGGTGACCCTGGACTTGGTCTGTCACAAGATGGGTAAGATGAAATCTGCTCTTGCACATAGTCATGTATGAAGACAGAGAAAAGGCAGACACACACTATACAAACATGCTTTCCTCAGGTGCAAAAATGGGGAGCTGTTAGGAATATTGGCCATTGAGTGCCGCCCAAGGGTATGAGTATTCCTGGGCATTTGTAAGGCAGCTGACATAGTCTAGTAGCAGCGGAATAAAGGTAAAGTGCTTTGCTACATTGTGAAAGCGCTCTATAAATGTGAATTTATTAGTATTATTTTTTCACTTTGTTGCAGTAACAGCTACAAGTGACGTGGTAGATCGGTGCCTTCACAAACTCTCAGAGTGACCTTTCACCCCTGGAGTCAGATGTCCCAATGAGTATGAGTCCGCTGTCACCTGGTTCCCCACTCAGCTTGGTTTATCTAGTCCAGCCACTGGTATGAGGACTAACTCTCCTGCACAGGTCACACCAAAGATACATAGTAGGAGGTTTAGAGAGTGAGTATTCGTTTCTGCTGTTGAAAAATTGACAGAATATACAGGTGTAGGTAATGGTAGATATGGATTGGGTGGAAACAAAAGTCAGGGGTCGGAACCCTTCCATCATGCACAGGGCCATCCAAACCTGGCCCTGTGAAGATGGGAAGGGTTACTGACAAAAAAATGTCAGTTAATGGTTAACATCAATATTAGCACAGTAGGAATAGGGTGGTGCCACCATGCATTATTAATTCTAGGGCCAAAACTGCAAGTTGCTTTCCAGCAGTAATTGGGGCCAGCGTATCCAAGTGTCAGGGCTCCATATCAAGTAGAGAAATGTAGACTAAAATAGGAACGCGCATCTTTAACCTATAATCATGATATTAAAAGCTTACCTGCCTTAGACTGTGTGTCAGTCTGGGATTTTAAGACTGATATTACAAGAAAAACACACACAAGAAAACATTTTTTTTTTTTTTTTTTTTTAAATTTTCAAACATTTACAATTATTGAAAATCAACAATGGAGTTAACATGCATTCTTCTTAATAATCATAATATTAAAAATTGTTCTTTTTTTTTTTTTTTTTTTTTTTTTTTTTATACATCTATACTGTTCTTACAGATATTGTAACATTACTAGATAAGGATTATAGCGCATGCGTACCACATTGCTGCAAGCATTGGTCAGGTTCCAAGACAGGCAATACCACAAGGACCCACATAAGGTTAGTACAGTACACAAGTATATCAGTAGGTTGATTCCTGTTTTAAGGGGTCCAATTGTGTGACATTTAGCCAAAAATTCACCATTCATTATTGATTTGAAATGTTGTTTTATGTAGCGGAACACTTTATTGTTGGGCATCCAAAGGAATTGTTAGACTTCAATGACCAAAACAAGTCTATTGATGCCATAAAAAGAATTGAAACACTCTGGCGTGAGAAATGTGGTCCGGTGTGTGGTTTGGGGGGGTGGTGGTGTGGGTGTTGTTTGTGTTTGGTGTGTGTTTGTGTTGTTTTTTTTGTTTCCCCCTTTTTTTTTTTTTTTTTTTCATAACTGGGGACATGAATGAACAATAAAACAACCCCTCAAGAAGAAATAGAAAATCTTTAAAATAGTAAGTGATATTGAAGTGATTAGGGACCCTATACATACCAAAAAGGTGACGATCTGGGTAAACCATCGTGATTACTGAAAGAAATGAAAATTTAAAAAATTGTCGTACATAACTGGGACAAAAAACTTGGAAAAAGGCAAAAGTTAATTTTTACACTCAGTTATCCCTCAAATCTGTCTAATCCATACTTGAATAAATAATTCTATCATTTTTCAGTGAAACAAGCAGGGAACTAATTTGCTCATTGCTTGTGATTCTCCCATGATTTCATTGTTTGAGGGGTATTTCCTAAAATTTGTGGGTGTCGGACATAAACTGGGACATGAAGGGTTTGGTGTCCCATGTTAGTCGACTTTCAAGTTCAGAGTTTTAGATGGTATATGAACTTTTAATAGCAAGTTTGCGACATAACTGGGCATACGCCTAAAACACTACGTTTTACAGTACCTTACATTTTTTGCACGATGGTGGACGTGTACACCTGTTCTGCTCGACTACTGACAACGGAATTTCACTTTATCCAGGGTCCTCCTGTTTGTCGTGTTTCCTCATCTAACTCATGGCCGCCCCACATTTGAAATTACGGCTTTTAACAAAAAGAAAGTCCCTGGATTGGAAATTATTTTTAAGGTTGGTTAGCTCTAATATATAGGATATTGTTATCACGTAGCAAATTAGAAGTAGGAAGTGCCAGTGCCGAGTTGCCCGCCCAAGGTATGAGTATGCTTGGGCATTTGTAAGGCAGTTGACATTTCTAGTGGCAGCGGAATAATTTAAAGTTCTTGATACATTGTGAAAGGCGCTATATAAATGTCGACATTTATATTTGTATTTTCTCCTTTGTTGCATGTACAGCACAGTTAACGTGGTACATCGGTGCCTTTCCCAACCTCCTCAGAGTGACCTTTCCCCCTGAGTCAATGTCTCCAATGAGTATGATTCCGCTGTCCCCCCCCACCTGTTTCCCCCCCCCTCAGCTCTGGGTTAATCTAGTCCATCCACACTGGTATGAGGACGACTCTCCGCACAGGTCACACACCAAAGATACATAGTAGGAGGTTTAGAGAGTGATATTCTTTTCTGTCTGTTGAAACTTGAAGAATATACAGGTGGTAGTTAATGGTAGATTTATGATTTGGGTGGAAACAACATCAGCTCGGAACCCTCCCCTCATGCACAGGGCCATCCAAAACTGGCCCTGTGCATGATGGGAAGGGTTCCTGACAAAAAAATGTCATTTAATGGTTAACCATCAATATTAGCACAGTAAGTGATAAGGGTGTTACATTGCACCAGGCATTATTAATTCTAGTGCCAAAACTGCAAGTTTTGTTTCCCGCAGTAATTGGTGCCCAGCGTATCCAGTGTCAGGCTCCCTTCAGTAGATAACATGATAGACAAAATCGTAACGCGCATCCTAACCTATACTCATGATTTAAAATGCCTTACTACCTTAGACTTGTGTCAGTCTGGGAATTTAAGACTGATATTACAAAACAACACACAAGAACACAATATAAAAAATAAGGTTTTTCTTTCATCTTTTTCAAACATTACATTATTGAAATCAACCTAACACCACAACTTCAACCTGAGTTCACTTTGATGTACTCTATATGTTTCTTTACAGATATTGTAACCAAGTACTAGATTAAGATATAGACGCATGCTGTACCACATTGCTGCAAGCATTGGTCAGGTTCCAAGACAGGCAATACCACAAGGACCCACATAAGGTTTTAGTAAGTAAACAATTTATCTCAGTAGGGGATTCCCTGTTTTCATTCAGGGTCCAATGTGTGAACCTTTAGCCAAATTCCAACATTCATTTTGATCTTGAATGTTTTTTTCTAAGTAGAGGAAACACTATATTTTTTGGAATCCAAAGGATTTTTATGACTTATGACCAAAAAAGTCTCTGAATGCCAAGACCTACTGAAATTGTCTGCACTTTGTTGGTCCTACTGGGACAATGACTTGAACATAACACCCCTAAGAAGAAATAGAAAATCTTTCAATAGTTTAATGTGCATATGTGAATGTGATTGGGACCCTTTTATATAATACAAAAAAAAAAAGTGAATATCTGGGAAAACCATCGTGATACTGAAAGAAAAGAATTTAAAAAATTGTCGTACATACCTGGGACACAAAACCTTGTCAAAAAGGCCAAAGTTAATTTTACACTCATTTAGCACTCACACTGTCTCATCCATCTTAGAAAATATTCCTATCATTTTTTTTTCAGTGAAAAACGGGAAACTAATTGCTTCATTGCTTGTTATTTTCTCCTGATTTTCATATGTTTGAGGGGTATTTCCACATATTTTGGGTGTCGGACATAAACTGGGAAGAACAAAATGGGAAGGTTTTGGTGTCCCAGTTTCTGTCGAACTTTTCAAGTTCAGAGGTTTTAGATGGTTTGTTTTCCATAGAAATGTACAAACCATTGTAAAACTTATTTGGCAGCCATTCATTGAATGGTGAAGTTATGTTGTAGAACTCACTGAATTTACTCCTTTGTTGGTCGTACATAACTATGGGACATGAAAAAACCGGCTTTTTAACAAAAAGAAAGTCCTGTGATTTTGGAAATTATTCTTAATGTTGTTACCTATAATATATAGGCGATTGTTATCACTAGCAAATTATAGTAGGAAACCCAATATTCTCTCATTAACTATTCTCATTTCTTGTCCAATTCTTTGAAA